>JANHJO010000024.1:131514-143264 GCA_032468235.1 Pseudoxyrhopus heterurus
TGCAGAGAACAACATACTATTCCAGTGAGAGTTTGATTGGTGTCTTGTCTTGGCATGCTGGAATGCATTTCCCAGCTTTGGTTCTCTGCAAACAGACTTGGACTAGCCATTGTGCTGCGACCTTATTACAGAGTTTTGGAGTGAGTTTATCATTTGGCATTTGGCCCGGAAGGTGTTTTGAACAGTGACTGAAAATAATTGGTAACCAGCTTTTTATTTTATGTGTGCAGAAGAAATGCTTCTTTGAGTTTGTTTTAAGTAAAACTACACTGTACCTTTTATAACTGGTGCCAATCCGGGTGTTTGGAGTGTGGGACAGAACACCTACACACACACACACACACACACACACACACACACACACACGTATGTATATGTGTATATAGCACCCTGGAAGCTGGCCCTTTCTTCTCCCAATTTCATTTCTTGCCTTTTCCCACTGCCACTGAGGATTTGCTAGAATGTCCTGTGATAGGGAAAGGGAGCTGGTTTCTGCTCCACCATATATGTATAAAACACATGGAAGCTAACCTTCTCCCAAATTCCAGGTGCTACAAAAGTTTATTCATATTGGCAAAAGTTCACAACTCAAAAGTTTGTTAGTAGGAGTATCTATATTCTATATTGATAGTAGGGAAATTAAATTTACACATTGTGGTAAATCATTCCAGATAGCCCTTGACTTACAACAATTCATCAACTGTTTGAAGTTATGATGGCACTGAATGGTGGGTATGACCTTGTCTTTGGAATTCCCTTTCCAACCAGCACTTCTTGCACATACTCACTTTATGACCACATCACCTAGTGATGGAAATTCCGGTCTCAATTGCACTTATAAGTTCAGGACTACCATATATCTCTTTTTGTTTCTTTGTTTTTAATTTATAGCTGAGTTTACATAGCAGTTAATAGTTAAAACAGTTAACATACTGTGGTTAAATCCAATCATAGTGTTCCACAGCTCAACAGAAGGGAGGATGTGTGAGTGCATGAAAAAGAGACAGATATGGTTGCTTCAATCCAGATACTGGTACTGATAGAATTACTGTTGTTGATCTAACTTCATATTGCAACTAAAAGCAAACATATATGACTGCCATCTTCCATCTCATCAATCTTTCCTGTTTCTGCTAATGTTTATCAATTTTAACTATTAAAAGAGGGTTAAAAGTAGAACACACATTTGTGTCTGTGTATGAGTGAGAGAGAGAGAGAACGAGAGAGAGACAAAGATAGAGGGAGACTGGGAAAGAGAGAGGTTAGTTTGTCATGAACTGAAATAATATTGTATTCCTTGAAGCTCATTAGAAGATATTATGCATATATATTATGGAAAAGCTGTCAGTATAATTGAATAATGATTACTTAAAATATGTATGAAAATATTAGGAGAAAAATTAAATAGTGTTATAGGGAGAATGACAGTCACTCCTTTGTAAGTATGCTACATTTCAATGTTAAGTGTCAACTTTTTCAATAGCATCCATATACTAGCACTGAGTAGTTTAAAGAAAAGGCAATATAGAATGACAGTATTATTTTAAAATTGTGATACCTTTTTTTAATGGAAATTTTAAATAGTGAAAGTGAGATATATTAACTATAAAGCCTGGAATACATATTAATGCTTGACAAACTGAATCTTTTCTGATTTACAAATTTTATTTTAATTCAGTAATTATGCCAAAATCATTTTGAAAAGCATGTATATTTCAGGCTAAAATATTGTAATAGTACAAGACTGGATTATATAAATGTTTTACCTCTTCCAACAAATCATTATTACCCTGTATCTGAATTGTCCAGTCCTCTACAGTGTGAAACCCAATTGGGTGTGTTAATAACAGGTGAAATAAACTATATGGTCAGATTAAATTGTGCATTATTTTAAAATCACAGCTAGCAGCTGCGTATGTTTTTCTTAAGAGTAAACAACAGTAAACCTGATTCAGAGATTCAGTGGGTATACTTCACTGTCAATATATTCTAGATCTATTTAACATTGCTGCAAAATATTCATTCTTTGCTCAGTTAAAAAAATGTAATTGTCACTGGGTTTTTTTCCCCAGAAATACAGAATGTGTCATAGACTTGATATACAGTACACAATTACAGCTTTTGGTAATCTTTTATATGACTAAGCTGTTCCAGAACTCAAAGCTAATGTCAAAAACAAAAATAAAAATGACATATATAAGAAGCAAATTATCCATAGCACCCAAAAATGATGTTTTTAAAGTATTTGCATTATGTGGTAGCTGAAATTTTTTCCCTGTGCTAGTGTCAGATGAAACATCTTGTTTGTGTAACTTTTTATGTGTGCCTACAAACTAGAAAATATCATGCCATCTGATTGAACAGATTCCTATCCCTGAGAGCATAAATAAACTAAGTCAAGTATGCTTACAAACTATAAGCTGCCAGATGGCCTTCCCAATTCTACATGAGAAATACACTGTTCCACATAAGCCATTTTACAATTCAGATGTTTTATTTTTTACTGCATACCATATTTTAGTTCATGTTTTCTATGAGTGAAAGTAAACATACTTAGACATCCTGAAGATGACATTGTAGTAGATCAGCCCTTGTTATCATTTTTCCCACTATTCCCACATGCTTTGAAAAGGAACTACTGGTAATATGACATATATTTGTGTGTGTGTGTGTGTGTATTAACCATGATTGAATAGTCTGAGCCAATGCAATGCTACTCCAGATGGGAATATATGTGTCAGCGTTTCAATGAAACTCCCCATTGTCATTCAGCACTCAGTAACAAAGTTCATCCAAATAAGAATTTATTAAGAAAGTCATACTGGCACATCTGGGAAAACCCGAATCTTCAAACCCGAAATTTCAAAACCCAACCTCTGCACCCACAAATCCATCACATGTCCAATCAACCATCATCCCAACTGGAGACATTCCTCTAGGCACTCCTTTTCCAGGTGCAGGGTAACTTGTCCTTGACTTTAAGAAAAGAATGTTGTTATATCTAATTTTCCACCTCACCATGAAATCCCCCCTCCCAATTTCCCAGGCACTAAAATGTGGCAGCTTGGAAGCTTCTGAGTAAATATGGCTTCCAAATCTGGCAATATGATGACTGTACATAGGAAATATGTAATTCATACTTAAAAGAAAAATGCATAGTAACAATTTTATCACTATTTGAAAATATACCACATAGTTGTACTTGTTATTCTTCATTTAAAATTCTTTTAAATACAGGTATTCTCTCTACACATAACTTTACATTGGTAAAATGGGGAATTTTCTATTTAGTGGTAATTGTAGCTTACTTTGGAATTTTCTATTTATGTATGCCTTGAAGTATTTAATTCACATAATTGTGCTACTGTTGTCTGGATGATTTTGAAATATGTGGCAGACACAGACACTATATTTTTCAACAGTGAGTGACATAGGTACTCCTTGACTTGCAACCACAATTTGGACTGGAATCTCAGTTCTTGTATGAAGTAGTCATTAAGTGAGATGCCTATGTGATTATGTTGCTCAATGATTACAATTCCAGCTTTCCCAGTTGCAGTTGTTAGGTGGAGAGAACCAAAGACCTGGCTGTGCATGGAACTCTTCCCTGTGCATGGAAGAAAATGCAAGCAGAGTGTAGGAATGGAGTTCAGATCTTTAGGATCAGAGCTTAATTTCTGGGGCCTACCACAAGACTTCCCTTTTCTTGTGTGCAGAAGAAAACTTCTGCATTGGGTTGTAGAAACAAAAATCAGATGTTAGCAGTCTTCAAATGCTTTGGATTTCGAAGATCCATGTTTCATTTCTCCAACCCAGTGCATGAGTTCCCTTACTGTTCATGCACAGAACAGAACTCCTGCTCTGAGCTGCAGAAATGAAGCTCAAATCTTCAGGATCCAAGCTTTGTTTTCCTATCCTGCTACAGGAGTTCCCCTCTCTTCTGTGTGTGGAAAAGAACTCCTGTGCTGGACTGGAGAAATTAAACTTGGATCCCAAAGATTCAAGCTTTGTTTCTGAAACCTGACAAAGAACCTTCCCCCTTCTGCCCCCCTCCCATAATGCATTGAGAGGTCAGGAAAATAGGAGGAAGGATATGTTTGCCACATTGAATTGTTTATGTAAAAATACCAGCATAAAATAAATAATAAACAAAAATATTTGGATTTTTTTTCTAGGAAATTCACATTGTTGATTCATATCCACTTTACAATCAACTATTATTTCATGAACTTTTTCATGTGTATTATTCCTTGTATTCCTCATACTTCATGTATATGTATTTGTTGTTATACTATACATACAAATTTGATTCCTCTTTCCCTAAATGTTTAATTCTTTCATTGTGGACTCATTCATCCAATTGGAATCTTCTATACCTTATAAATTTCTAGGAAAAATCTTTCACTTGGTACCACACATGAGCTTATATTAATTTTTCATTATGTTTTGATAAAAGCAGTAAGCATGTTATTTTTTGAACTGGAATGTCATATCATTTTCCCTTTTTCTCTTTTCCTTTAAATAATTTTAATGTTTTATTTATTTTATCTTTTAACATACATATCCTTATCTGAAGAATTTTACAAAAGATTATTGCTTTTCTTTGTGTTCTAGTTTTGTTTTAATGTAAAGCATTAAGGCAAATATGCAGGAGCTGATGTTGTTCCAATCTGAGAAAGGATGTTTACTTTCTAATGTTTTGGGAAGGAACACATTATAGAGCATTATAGGTACTATCATGCATTCATTGTACAGATTTGTTAATTATTCCTACTGGTACCATTTGCTAGGGCACTTGTAGAAGCAGAACTTCCAAGCAAACTCCAAATGTTAACTTTAAGTTCCTAACATATTTTAGAGGTTCCATAGGATTCTCTTATCTTTTCCCCATATTTTAGCATTATAAAAATTGTTCAGTGGATGACAAATACTTTTAAAAGTTTTAACCTACTCAACTTTGAATAGGACAAATGGAGACTCTTTTTCTTGTTTTTAGAATAACTAATAAGTTGTTGTTATTGATGGTTTTGATTTTGTATCTGCAGGACTTTTCTGTTCTTCATGATGCCCCTTGGTGGCAAACATCACATTTGACCTCTGGCTGTACCTGATACCTAATTCAAAACCAGTCTGCTGACAGAGGGAAGAAGGAAAGCGGGCTGTTCAGTCTGCAGAGAAGAGCGCCTCTCTGCCAGGCACGTTTATGGGAGAGAGAGCGTGAAATCCCTGCTGGGGATTGGAGCATTTAGGCGGCGGCAGGGGAAGGGGACAGGAGCCGTTTTCCTCTTTGTCCTCCCCGCTGAAGCAGTGGCAGCCACCTAATGATTGTCCCCTCCCCAACCAGCCATCCAGCACCGCCTGACCTGCTCCCTGCCTGGCCAGCCATTGGCTGGAGCCTGGGTGAACCCTGCTGCTTTTGGGGGCTCTGCTCAGCGCCGATTTCTACTTCCACCTCTGGCTGTGTTTGGTCATGAACCAAGGATTTGTTCGTGAACAGAGTTAAACATTTAGCTGGTTTTTTGGTTGTGAACCGATTTGGTCGTGAACAGAAGCGTTCGTGAACCGAGGTTCCACTGTAGTGGGACTCAGGTTTAGCCATAGTATACCATTCTGCCATAAACTTCTCATTAAATGGAACATTTTTACATAATAGAAGAAAGATGCTGATATTATTTAAAACTCCCAATTCCATTATACTTGAGGAATCTCAGTTGGGTTCCTATTGTCAGCAACATTTTCCCCCTTGTTTAAGTCATTTATAAAAATGTTGAGAGCTGGCTGAAGCCAGTTGAATAAGCATGTGAATAGAAAGGTGGAAATGGGGAGTTCCGGTTTGACCTTCAGCAACGCTGGCTGCAAGCTCCGCAAGCTCGTGGAGTTTGCGCCAGGCTGCTCTGCCCGAGAGCTCCTTGCGGAGCCTAAGCCGCCCTGTCAGGGCGGCAAAGTATTGGGGATCCCCCAGAAGGTTCAAGGGGAGATTTTTCTCCCCTCTCTGATCTGCAAAAAGTCCTAGTCGACAGCAGGATGATGTGGTGGCAAATATGGCCACCACAAAGTCAGAGCCATCCTGGGAAAAGAAAGTGTAGGAGGTAGCATAAGAACTGGAGTTGCTGACGGGTGGATACGTAAGCTGAGCCGAATTTTCTAACAGAAATTGTGAGCGGAGGAGAGAGCGAAAAGCGTGATCGAGCTGGAGACTGTGAGTGACTTTAAATAATTGTGATGTTCTAACAGCCGCCCAAGTAAAATGGCGGCAGAAATAACAGTGGCGAAGTCTGCGCGATGGGTCTCTCTGGGCTGTGATCGGATGATTGGGAACCTTGATAGAATATTTCAAATACTTCAAAAAATGCTGAACATTTGTAATGAAAATAAAAATCAGAGTGATGATTTGACAGGGGGAATGGTGGAGCAGTTGGTTGAGCAAAGTGAAGAGGAAGAGGCAGATTATCAAACAATAGCACAAGCGGAAGAAAATGGGATGGCGGCGAGAGTCGAATGGCGCAAACGGCAACCAAAGGTATTAAAGAGGAGAAGGAGTGTGGAACCAAAAAGAAAGTTTCAAAGACCCAAGAGAAAGAAAGGCATATTTTTGTATAACAAGTGGAGCAGACAACAGGAGATGCACAGTGATGTGTGGCGATTTTCCACTATGGCTGTGGCAGAGAACCGGAGAAGCATGCTTGGAAGAGGAGCTGACAGTCAAAGACAAAATACATTAACAAAGGAGAAAAAGCGGGACGATGGGTAGTAAATATTAGGCTGAGTAATTAATTGTGGCAGAACGGATTTCTTTTTTTTTTTTCAGGAGATACATTATAATATGGAGATGGGGTGGAGATAATGGATAGTTAATGCATTATTATAATTTAGTATTTTTAAGAGATTATCTGGGAGGAATGAATAAGAATAAGTAAAAAGGATGAAAGACTGAATTAAGTAAATTTTTACAAATTTAAGATAAGCCTTGAGTATTATAGATCTTAAGAAGTTAATGTTGTATTATGATGATGAATTTTATTATTTAAAGTATGGAGAGGGGTGGATATAATAGTAATTAGAATGTTATTATAATTAGCATTTAAGAGACTTTTTGTGATGAATATCTGAAACTATGATTTCTGTATTGAATAAGAATAAAATTAAAAAGGATGAAAGATTGAACTGAGTAAATATTAAAATATAAATTTAATATAAACCCCAAGACATTATAGATTTTAAGAAGTTAATGTATTAGTAGAATATTATTAAGAGTATTTGTGATAAAATTTGAAATGGATTGAAAGTTTTTTCTTTTGGTTGATGGACATAAGAAGACAAATGAATTGGTTTTGAAAGTGAAGAATTTAAAATTTAACTTCAGAAATATTTGAAATTACGTTACTTTTGTAAAAGAATAAGATAAGCATAAGAGAATGAAGATTGAATTAAGGAAAATTTAAAATATAAATACAATGTAAGTCCCAGGATATCATAGTTATTATAATTAGCATTTAAGATTCTAAAACACAAACTCAAGATAAAACCCAAGTCACTATAGATTCTAAGAAGTTAATTATATTAGTAGAACAGTATTAAGAGGCTATCTTGATAAAATTTGAAATGGACTGAAAGTTTTTTTTTCTCCTTTTGGCTGATGGGATATAAGAAGACAAATGAATTGTTTGGAAGTGAAGAATTTAATTTTAATTTTAGAAATACTTGGAACTATGTTAGTTCTATATAAGCACTTGGGATAAATAATTGAAATGAATTGTAAGTTTCCTTTTTTTGACTGATGGATATAAGAAGATTAATGAATTGATTTTGGAAAGTGAGGGAATTAATTTTGGAACAATGATGTTTGTTTCATTTAAGAATAAGATTAGGATGAAGGAATGAATTAAGAATATTTTATAAGATAAAATGTAAGCCTCAAGGCATTATAACTACGATGAAAAAGGTTATATTATTAGTAGTTTTTTTTTTTAAAAGAAAGGTGGAAATGGGAATAATTCATTATGCATTGCTCCATTTTATCAAGAAGCAGAACATGGTGAACTTTATCAGTGCCTTACTGATATATTTATGCACTTTATTAGCATTTGACATCTAAATTTAATTTAAATAAATTGTCAATGTGTGTGTGTGTGTGTGTGTGTGTGTACTGTATTATGTAAGATGGTCATTAAAAAGGAGAAGCAAACACTGGACTGGCACAACCTATTTTTTATAACCCATGCTATATTCTACTAATTCTTGTGTGTCTTTCCTAATATTTTCCCAGATATTGATATCAGGTCAATGTAATTCATTTCAGTTCAAAGCAGCTCAGAACTCAGATCAGATCTCTCATAACTTTCTTTCCTTTTCATGTACATTCTCTTCTGCCATGTGTGGTGCCTTTTTGACATTTTGGACCACTTTTTCCTTCAGTTGAAAGATAGTTGAAAGATGGAAAATAAACAGCTAGGTTTTCTCCTGTTGTCTATCACCATGCACCTAGCAAACTAATAGTTTTATTGTCAATTCCCTTTTCCTTTCAGGTGTTAGCAAGGGGTATTGCTTGGTTAATGTTCAAGTTTATGTGACCCACCATGACTAAATTGTCCATGGGGCTGTTTATTACAGCTCAAGATTTCCCATTAACTTCTGATTTAACCTCAGGCCAGATAACTCTTTTGGTACTTCAAGTATGAATTGATTTCCTTCTGCAAAATGAAGCAGTTAAGATTGTTCTGGATGGACTATACTTCTATTTTCTATTCTATTCGAATACTTGACCATTCCCAAGTCTTTACAAACTATACATTCATGATCAGATAGATGTGCACCTTCAGTCTTTTTGCTTCTTAGGCACTTGGACTGCACTAGAAATATTTCAAAATATCAGTCTAGAACTGTTAGCTGTTCGGAAGGTGCCTTTAACATTTGAAGACTTTCACTAAAATTGAATTATCCAAATTTTATCAGTTGTATGATACATAAACAAAGTAAAAGACTCTGCCCCTGCAAGAATATACATTTTATACTTGTTTAATATCCTAGTTATAAATGAGTTGATTAAGACATTTAAGCTCGTGTTCTTTACTGTTTATTCTTTTAATTAAAAATACATAGGGTTCTGTTTTAAATAATACAACATATTCTATAATTATCCATTCCATGTGCATCTTACGATACATAGAGGATTTTAGCTTAGTTTTAAAAACAAAATTGCTCTATGTTTTCAAAATAAAAGTAAAGTCATCAAATTCTGAAAAATGTATCTTGTTTGTCACATACACAGTCTCTGAAAAGCAAGCATATAGACATATAATATCTTCGTATCCTGTGTTCTGGTAAGGAATCCTTTCATTAAGGAGACATACCTGAAAGTAGAGTATCATATTCAGTATATTCAAGTGAAAATTATTCGTACATTATTCAAAGGTACAATGTCTATATTTGAAACATGCTGAGACATACAATAGCAAAATGTATTTCATTTGAAATCTGACCAGCAGCACATAAGATGCTGATAGCAAAATATATCTATCTTGCTCTTAACTCCAGGAGGTCAGGTTGATTATGTCATCTACCAAGGAAATATTTATGAATCTATACATGATCTTCACAAAGTAGTATACACAACATAATTTTGTGATTTCTTGAGTATCCCATTTAAAAATATAGGCCTGTACATATAGTCCTCAAATTATAATCACATTTGGGATCAGAAAAATGTAATCATTAAATCATGTGACCGTACTTGATTTTATGACCTTTTTTGCCACAATTCTTAAGTAAATCACCATGGTTGTTAAAAGGATTGCAATTTGTGACTTGATTTGATGGCATCTCGATTGACTTCTCCTGTCAGAAGTTGGCTGGGAAGGTCACAAATCGTGATTACATGACTGCAGGATTTGGTAAGCATTGTAAATGCAAGCCAGTTGCCAACTGCCTGAATCACAAACCCAATGTCAGCATTCCAAAGAAACTTCCCCATTTCCATTCAGCACTGTAGGGATGGCATGATGGGATGGATTGTAAATTACTTTTTTCAGTGCAGTTGTTACTTCAAGCTATTGTTAAATTAATTATTTAACATAAATTGTTAAAGACTACCTATATTTAAAACACATGTGTTTTATATCTATATATATCTATATATCTGTATACAGACACACACACACACGCACACACTAACACCGATCACATCTGCCAACCCGCATTGGACCAGTCTGGCAGATTATAGTCTATTCTTTCCACATGCCAATACAACCTCAAAAACAGTCCTCATTTCCTGCAGGCCCTAGGGCAATTACTCACAACAGCGGAAAGACCTGCGCAAAGGCAGAGGGTGCTAAAAATCACCATGCTAAAGCTGAGGACTGGATTGGTTGGAAACGTGGAAGAGGCCTTCATCCTGCAGTGGATAGATAATGGCTAAAATGATGGTGATGATATATGGTACACATTATGTATCTCTTGCTTTCCCAACAGCTTCATACCAACACAATCTGCCAAATTCAGGAGACTATCTGTTAGTGATCTTAATGATTCACCATCCTAACAGGAGTGTCATATTCTAAAAACCATTTGGGAATCCCATTTGTAAAGTCTGTGTAGAGCAGGGCTGTTAAAACTTGCAGGCCGGATGCGTCACACACTGGCCACGCCCATGCCTGGTTTAGCAAAGGGGAAAAAAATCATGATACATCATGTGATGATACCGTGACGATGTAAGTTTGACATCCCTGGTGTAGAGGAAAGAGTTTGCAGACTATGAGCTGACACTAAAGGATAAGTTTTTGCATGGTTGGCTCGCAGTTTCTGTTTCAGAAGTCAACAAGCTAACTGGTGAACAAGCTAACTGGGAAGTGGTCTTGACCTTTCCTTAGCTATATGGAATTATGGTTCTGTGATGCTTCTCTTTTTACGTATGTTGAAAAATCAGTCTTTCATTACTGATGACTTAGCTTTAACTATCGCTTTGATTAAGAAATAAAAAAAATCAGTTAATTATTACCTAATTATTATTTGAATTTAGGGAATAATTAGGAATGTGCCCAAAGTAGACCTGGAAACATTTGGATTGACTGAAAGACACATTTTTTAGCCAATGAAAAAGAAAGGTTTAGAATGGGTTATTCCATGCTAACCAGAGTTTGATTTCATTTTCCCTGAAAAATATACTCAGCATCTTAAATCAACTTTATATACTTTGTTTGTAAATGTCAAGTATGCCTTTGATTTGGTTTCCAGGGATATCCTGTAGGACAAACAAAAATATTTTACAATTACTAGATGCCTTTACATTTTCTTACATATACTTCACATGAAATTCAGACTAAGGCTGAGATACAATATGGCAGGTATAATGCCAGCTAGCAAGAGACTTTAACACACACACACAAACACAATTATGGAGAAAACACTGTTATTCAAATATTAATTCAATGCAATCCCCCAAAATCTGCAAAGTGGCCCCTACCTATTCTGCTTTGTACAGATAATGCAATGAAGAACTGTGAGTTCCACTTTTGCAAGTATCATTTATTGCAAATAGTCATTAAAAAACTAATGTTATGTTATTAGTTGCAAAGTCATGTCCGACCCATCGTGACCCCATGGACAATGTTCCTCCAGACCTTCCTGTCCTCTACCATCCCACGGAGTCCATTTAAGCTTGCATCGACTGCTTCAGTGACTCCATCCAGCCACCTCATTCTCTGTCGTCCCCTTCGTCTTTTGCCCTCAATCGCTCCCAGCATTAGGCTCTTCTC
>JANHJO010000029.1:6157-16723 GCA_032468235.1 Pseudoxyrhopus heterurus
GCCCACGACCCACACGCAGCCTGCGGGCGCAGTGCATCCCTGTCTCACTCACTGGAAAATAAAAATTTTAGATGATCTGAGCAATAAAACATCTGAGCATTGTTCTACAGCTTATTTCATATGTTATGTCATTAAATAAATTGCATAGTTGAACAAATAAGAATATGATTGTTTTGTAGAGATACTAAGATAACTACAGACCTAAGAAAATGTTAGAAGACTGGACCTGGAGACTTTTTGCATCTCAGAGCAACACTAAACTAGTTTGATCAACCAGACAAAAAAGTCACCAGTCTCACGTGGATAGTCATACAAATTGGATAAATAAATTTCTTATTTTGGCTAGTTAGGGTTTTTTATTTTAAGAAAAGCAAAGGGTAATTTAATTAATTTAATTTGTTTGATAAGATATTTGTATCAAACAAATAGCAGCAGCTAACTATGGATGATTTTATAAAAGCTAAAAGCAGAGTTGGATGTGATTTGTACTTCAATGGAAAAACATTGGAAAATCCCAGCACTGCAGACTATATAAGAAGTTGATAAAACATCTTTTCCATAAAAACAGTTAATGATTAGCAAGTTCTATCCAGATTTTTTTTTTAAATGGCAGGAAAGTTACAGCCCTGTATCTCCAGAATATCATATAGCAATATGCCATGTATACAACAAACAATTCTGTTCCCTTTCTCTATTCAATTCTATTCTACTCAAAGTTTTACCTTCACAGAGATAGTATCTATCATTCAGGTATTCAAAAATCTCTGTCTTCCAAGTCAAAGAGTATTAATGGTAACATCGCAAAAAAATAATGAGTTTTATCTTACATTCACTTGGTACATGTGAAGAGCTTAGGAAAACTAATAGTGAAGTCTCACACAGTAACCTCCAGAGTTCTCCGAAAGGAAACAGTCCCTTCCTCCAAATGTTAGAAAGAAATGATTTGGAGGGTAAAAGTGCAAAAAAGACACTTAGCAGGAAGATTTTGATTTTTCCCTGTCATTCACAGCTTCCAAAACTTTGTAAAAAGCCTCTCTTGTAGTATATTCAGATATGGTCCTAGGTTGCTCATAGCCTTTGAGAGAAAGGATAACCCATTTTTTTCTTGAAGGCAATTATAAATGTTACAATTATTTATATTAATTAAATCAGCAATCAAGGAAACAGTGAAGTCCTTTTCTAGTTCCCCATTCCCAAATGTGCTGTTACAGTCCAGCACAGATCTCCAGCCCCACATGCCCCCAGCATATAGAACTACACAGTTCTATGTAGTTCCATATGCAGGATACTCTAACATACCTACTATATAAATTGTACAAAATCCACACTAACAGGAATAAACAAAGTTAATAAATGGAGCTCACTCTGTCTTCCTTCTTGGGCAACTGGTCACTGATGAGAGCCTTTGTACGCCTTAAGAAATAGCCCGATAGTTTTTGAGCTAGCCTTGTCATTGCCTTTCGACCTGTGGCTAGCTCTCTTTTAGTTGCAGTGTGCCGCTGGCCAAGTTCTACAGGATCAGAAAACTCTGTCTTGAAACGTGCTCCACTACCCAACAGCCCAGGTACAGCCCTAAGAGAAAGAGAAAACTGTTGTTTTCTTGTATATCAAGCACAAATACAGGGTATCAATTTTAGCAGGCTTCTAGAGTCAAAGATCTACAGTTGTTATTGACTTTCACATTCCAGCTTTAAGATTTACCAAGTTTTAACTATTTGTTGGACCGATTTTGGGGTTTATTCTCGTTTTATCATTTGTATTTTGTGGAAAGTCTCTATAATAAGTGAAGCAAAACACCACCACCAAATTGTGACTGTGGAGGCGAAAAACAAACTATCCAACATATAGGGACAGAGATTTCACTCCATTCACAGGAATGGAGACTTCACTGATTTCCTGGCTGCAACAAATGAAGCCAAAAATTATAACTGTAATCTAGATATACATTTATAATATTTTATATTTCACATTTTATATAATTATATCTCTTGTGTTTTTAATCAAAAGGTGATGTGAATGTGCCATATGATAAAAATGTGGAAAGCCATCTTCAGCGTGGGACAGACAATATTTTTCTTTATTGGTTTCAAAGTTACAGACGCTGCAGTGCTCCTGTTGTTCATCTTTATGATCGATGGGGAGGCAGCAGTACCTCCCCGCATATCTTTTCCCTCCACCCGCAGGGTCTCCCCTCATCCTGCTCCCAAGGCTCCACAGAGTTACCCTTAAAAAACAGAGCCCCCTGCAGCGTCATGAGAAGTACTATTTGCTAGAAGAATAGCACAAGGTTATTGCAAGGTAGGCAGCCTCTATAGGAAAGTTGAGCCTGACATCGCATTGGTTTTGCAGGAGAGCACTGGGATCATCCTCTGCAAAAAACAAAAAGGTAAGTTGGGTACTGCTGGGCTTTGTAGTTAGGTGAGGAGCAGGACGAGTCCTGCAAGTCCCTTGGGTGACTGGATGGGAAGAAGGCCTCAGCCTACAGGCTGTGTGCCAATTGCATCTGCTGACCTGTTTTAGGGTCCCTTGCCTATCTGACTGGGCTGCTTGGGAGCAGGACAAGACCTGGAGAACCCCAAGGGAGAGGGAGCAGGGCACTAGGTGCCTTAGGGGTGGGGGAGGCCTTAGCAGACCGGAGGCATAAGGGCCTGGGTTTATGCTAGGCCACTGAGGGGAGTGAGGGAGGCCCTAGGAGACCTAAGGCAGGAGGGCCTGGGCCTATGCTAGGCCACTGAAGTCCTCCTCTATCCGAGGCATCCAGGTTCCACTTAACAACCCACACATTTGTTTAACGATTGCAGTGGGGAGAGTAAGGATGGAAGCGTCTTAACCAACATGTTTCACTGAACGGCCATCATGACATGCAAGGACATGTAACCTTAATGGGCAGACTCCATTACGGTGAAAAGTCGAGAACTATCTGTACATATAAGGTTACAATCCTTACTTACCTGGGAATAAATCCAAATAAATTAAATCAGATCTACCCATATGCAAATTCATATAAATTGCACTGTAATTTTATCTAATATTGCCAAATACATTCATTTTTAGAACTCTCCTTATTTAACTTTATTATATCTAATTCATATCTTGAGAATCAAACCTGTTTTCAAATTTTTTAAAATGTAATGCGGGGATGTTTGTTAAGGCTGACAATACTACTATCAATGATAGTTGTACTATGGAACCATAAATTTTAAAAATGGTTGTGTGCGTTGACCTATATTATTTTTGCTATACTCGTAAATTAAATTACAATAGTTTTAATGTATTCTTACATAGTTATTGCAGGAAAAAAGTTACAGTAGTAGAAAAAAATGGGAAGATAAGCAAGCATATGAAACGTCTATCCCATTACTATTAGAATTATAACTTCACTAGCTTCCAATGCTGAAAGCCCTATAAAAGGGATACATTAGAAAAGAGGAAGAGTGCATTCAAGCAGACATGGGTTCACATATGTGCCTTAAGAAACATACATGCCATGCTAACAAAGCTATGTTGGTTCTCAAACCTGGGATAGCATGTTACTGTACAAGCCCAGGACAAAATGCAACTTTTTTCTGGGTTCTGCCAGATGTATCTCCTTAAGGGACGGGATCACAGGTGGGATTCAGCCAGTTCTCACCAGTTTGCCCGAACCGTTAGTTAATTGCTTACACATTTCGAAGAACCGGCTAAAAATAAAGTGCAAGAGAGGTTTTTTTCTCTCTCTACCCCTTCAGTTAATAGCTCTGGGCAGACAGCCAAGAATCACTTAACAATTGCAGCTGGAATGCACCCGATACAAGCTGAATCAAGTCAATAAACAACAGAAACTGACAGGTTTAAGGCAGGGAAACCCATCAATCACCCATCTAGGGATGGGATTAACCTCTTCCCTTCAGGAAGGACAAGATTACAAACATTTTCATTATGAAGAGTATTAAGTAACACTTCTGTGATCAGCTGATACTTCCTGGAGTTCTTCTTGTAAAAGAAATCCATGGCAGAACTGTTGATAATGGACTTTTCCAGTGGTCCATTATATTGGTAGATGAAAGAAAGCTAATTCTGGCACAATCCCTGCTGATTGTATCCATAAATGTCTGCTCTATTGGCCTGCCTCCCATGAGACTCCTTAGCATTTCTGTGGATAGTCCAGTAATCTTTTTGATCCTGTTGGTCCACCATTGTCTTACCTTTCTTATACTTGCCAGATGTAATCATTTTCTAATCAATCATCAGTTTGTTGATTTAGGCTTCCTGTGATTGTCTCAAGGAAACAGGTTATTTCTTCCATGACTGACTGGCTGAATCTTGCAATTCAGCCTTCCAAACCATAATTCAAAGACAGCTGTCTTCTTTTTCTCATTCTTTTCAGTGTCCAGCTTTTACAACTATAGATTACTACTTGAAAAATCTCTGTCTTAAATCTTCTGAACTTTTTAAACAAATAATCCTATCCTTCATGGAGTTAAGTTGTCATCATCTTCTCCCTAAAATCAGTTTTAATTCTCTAGCACATTGTTCATCTTTACTTTTGAACCCAAGAAAACAAAATATTTTCACTATTACCTATATGTTCTGTAAACACTCTGATTAATATTGCAGTTGTATTTTTAATATTCTCTTACCTTAGATTTTTCACTTTCCATTTTTTTAGATTCATAGGAATTCTAATTTGTTAGCAAAATAAACTCATTTGCAGATCAGAAACTATTTAAAGTTTAATCCCATTTGATTCCAGCTGCCCTCTCTTTAAATCCTATCATTCTTATATAATAATCAGTTCTTCATTATTGTTGTTGTTGTTGTTAGTTGCGAAGTCGTGTCTGACCCATCGCGACCCCATGAACAACATTCCTCCAGGCCTTCCTCTACCATCCCCTGGAGTCCATTTAAGCTCGCACCAACTGCTTCAGTGACTCCATTATAAAGTTTCTCAAATAAAAAAGTCAGAAGATCTGGCACACTCATTAGGCTTAATAGATTCCGTAGCATGATCAAAGTTTTGGTGTGATACACCTCCTTTTATTTCCTTACTTTTTCCATTATTTATCTTACATTACATAGTTATCTTATCTCAAGTCCCCCTGCCTTCCCTCAAACCTACCAATTCATTTGTCATTTTTCTTTTCAGTGATCATCTCATCTATACTTTGGACTTTTTCTATTACATAGGTATTCTACTGCCTCCTATATCTCAGTTTTTAATGTAGTTGGTTCCTGAATTTGTCTTCTCTCTATTAATGTGTCTGTCACCCTGTAATTCCATTCATAAGGGATTTCTATTTTCCTTTGCCTCCTATGTCTTCCATGGTTACTCTTGAGTAGTCCTTACTTAGCTATAAATTCTTGCGATTTCTCTGGTGTTCTTTAAAAAGTCTCTCATTTTCCTTTTTTAAAAAAAAAAAAATATTTGTTGATATTCTTAATGAGGTATTTTTTCTATTCCTTCCTTGTTTATGTTGGCAATCTATGTTCAGTCATGGTGTATGTTGGTAAGCATTTCATACTTTTCCTCTGTGAAATTTTGGAGGGGGTGGTGGTTTTTCCAGTTCATTTTCACATTGTCTTATTTCTTCCCCTGGCTTCTCAGATTCTTTGTCACATAAATGAATATATTGAATTTGTTCCTTATATACTCTTCCAGTATATCCTCTAAATCAAATATTGCTGTTAAACTGTTCTCTTAACTTTTTAAATAACCTATATATTTGAAAACAGCAATTCATAGTCTGTTCCAAAGTCTGTACCTGGAATTGTCCTGGCTCCCTGGATTGTACTTTTGTATCTTCTATTGTTCTTCATGCTCCCAATTTTATTCTGTTTTTTTTCATATAATGATCTTCTGATATAGATTCTGTGTTTATATTGTTTGAAGTGATACTGGCAATAAGCAAACTATTCTCTTCATGGAACATTATTATCCCGCATTATTGTGTTGTTCCAATTCAGTCTTTCTGTAATTTAGGTTTCTTCATTTCTTGAATTTTTGCATTCCAATTGCTATGTCCTTTGTCGATGTTGACTTGACAGTTCTTGCAATTTGTGATAACAATCTTTTCTAACATTTCATTTCTAACAGAGGCATTCATTAGAATAACTGACATTCATTCATTCTTATAGATATTGTTATTCATTTATAGCCAATTTATAGCCACATGAAAAGACGCTAATTTTCATAAAATTCTTTTCTTTAGCAATTACAACTGCAGTTCCAACAAGCTGTATTTTAAGAATAAGTGAACTTAACTGGGTTGAAATAAACCTGATTTATGACTTTTTAACGACTGAACCAGTGTTCATGATCTGCTATGTTGTCCAGAAGTGAAAGACCACAATAAATTAATGGCCACCATCAAGCAATAAATTAAAAATGCTTAAATATAGCTGCTTGGAGTTGAACTTGATAAGGAAAATATTTTTTCTAAAAATTAGAATCATTTTATTTCCTTTGTAACTGAGTACAAGAACTTTTTTCATATAGTTAGCAACTACTAAACCACTATTTGGGGGAATATATATTAGGGTGACTCTGATTTCTTTCCCAGTTTTAACTTTACTATTATGCTTCATATGACTACCTTACTTTAGCTGCTGATGTACTCAGAACTGTGAATGTAATCTGAAATGACAAGAGATTATTTGCTTTTTTCATATTATGATATATTAATGACAATTAAAGTAATATAAATATGTGTTGGACATGTTATGTACAGCTTGTTTGTATTTATAACCTAATGCTTGAGGGCACTGCTGAACACTTTGTCATTTATTGTGGTTTTCCATTTCTGCCAGATCATGAACATTTGTTCAGCCTTTAAGGAGGCATAAAAGTACATGGACCAATATTATATGGCACAGTTGAATTTATTCAAGAACAGATGATGGGAAAAGGGTATATTTTTAAAACAATCAGATAGACCAGAGAAAGAAAAGTCAGGCTAACAAGAAAACATGAATAGGAAGTAGAACTGATTGGGGATGAGGCATTGAGGCAAAGGTCTTGTCAGGTTATACTAAGTAACAAGTCCACATGGGCTACGTAGGATGTAGTTGAGCTCGGTGTATAGACTGTCCAAGATTGTGGAGGCCAATCAATTAAATCAGAATGAGACTGGCAGACTTAAACATCTGACTCCATGTATGTTTCAGGTAACTTTTATGCACTGATTAGCGTTTGCCACTGACTATAGAGCAAGGGTCTTCAAACTTGGCAAGTTTAAGACTTGTGGACTTCAACTCCTAAAATTCCTGAGCTAACATGACTGGAGGAGGAATTCTGGGAGTTGAAGTCCACAAGCCTTAAAGCGGTCAAGTTTGAAAACCCCTGGCCTTGAGGAACAGAAGGAAGAGTTGCGAGCAAGTCAACGGTCAGATAAGAGGGACTTGAGCCTGGGGCAAGAAAGTAACTAGAGAAAATGCCTCAAATAAGCCCCTCTCTTGTTCACACTGTTAAATGTGAGGGAGAACCACATTCACACTCGCAAAATTCTGTTACAGTAAAAGCAGTCCTGACTTATCTCAGTTGGGTCTACCTGGCTGGGCTGAACCTGCCTCAGCTATATTGTCTGTCTGTCAGTCAGTCATATGGCAACGTTACATTAGCCAATGCTAATACAGAGTAGTTATTTGACTGCCTTAGGACTGCTAACCCATTCAGTTCATGCTCGCGCGCTATCCATGGTGCCCCATAGAGGGCGAGTAGCTCCACACCAGAAAGAAAAGCATCCTGCAGTGTCATCCAGGGCTTTTCCCCTCCACTGAAGCCACCTCGCAAATGGGCATCGCATCTGGGAAGGTCCAGCTCCGGCAGGGATCTGACTGTCTCCACGAAGCACTAGCTCGTCTTCCCGTCTAAGTGGTACCTATTTATCTACTTGCACGTAGCCTGCTTTTTGAACTGCTAGGTGGGCAGAAGTTGAGGCAAGGGATGGGAGCTCATCCCGCCACACGGCGCTAGGACTCGAACCGTGGAACAGCTCCGGCGTAATTAAGCCACTGAGCCTCCCATATTACATTGCCCCATAGCGCATCCAAATCTCATTTCAGAGCTGGTTGGGATTGCCAGAAGAAATGGACAAAACCCTACTCACAAATCTAACCCTTTTCCTAAGTCAAGTGGGTCTAGAGGTTGTGGAGAAGGGCACTTTGCCAAAGCAGGAGGGAAGCACAGAGGCTCTGCTGTGCTCTTCCTCCTGCCTGGCATGAAATGCCAGCTTGTTTCCTTGGAATGCGGGAAGCAAATTGAGGAGCTGGGACACCCGCTTCTGGCTGACCCCCAAGTCGAGCTCTTGTGAATACCCATTTGTAGATATTTAAAGCCAAGGAAGATCATTAACTCGCAGAGGAGCTGGCAAGGGAGCACTAACTCGGATTCACTAATGCGCCTCGTTCTTGAATAATGAAAAGGCACAAGAACGCACAGACGCCTATCTGGCTACAAGTGAAAAACGCCAACGGGAAGGAGAACGTGCCATCTGAGTTTCCATTGCAGGTTCTCCCTTGCTTTTTGCCATTCTCAACCTCAGCAACATAAGAGGAGGATTAGGGGAGACACGATAGCCGTCTTCCAATATTTGAGGGACTGTCACAGAGAAGAGGTGGGTCAACCTATTCTCCAAAACAGGAGAAGAAGCAACAGATGGAATCTTATCAAAGACAGATCCAACCTAGAACCAAGGAGAAATTTCTAACGGTGAGAACCATTAACCAGAGAAAAGGCTTGTCTACGCAAGTTGTGGGTGATCCATCAATGGGAATTTTGAAGAAGAGACTGGACAGTCATTTGACTAGGATGGTATAAGATCTCCTGTTTGAGCAGAGGGGTGGGTCTAGAAGACCTCCAAGGTCCCTTCCAACTCTGTTATTCTGCATCCTTCAAGAGGAAGGTTCTCAACCTTCCTTATTTTCCCTTCATCACATTCCTATTCTTTCTCTCTCTCTCTCTCTCTTGCCTCTAACATGTTTCAACAGGTCTGCAGAAGGACTAATGGTTGACCATCCACATGCTAAGCTTAGTCAGATATAGCCTCGATAACATCTCTGGGTATGAGTAGAATGCATCTTGTCCTACCAACCCCAAAGTGAGAAGCTTTCAACTCCCTTCCCTGTAACAGTGCAGGAAAACAGACAAGGATTTGGCCACCATACTGTCTACATATTAATGTACAAGGTTCTTGTTGGCATTCTGGTGGTTTCAGCTTAAACCTCCTTCCAATAAATATTACTAACAAGAATCCTGCATTGTTCAAAGCATCAATTGGATAAACTCTGTCTGGTCCATAACAACAGGAAAGAATCTCTCTCTCTCTCTCTCTCTCTTCCTCTCATTCTCTCTCTTCAATCTCTCTTTCCTCTCTCTCTTTCTCTTCCCCCCTCTCTTTTCAATCTCTCTCTCTTTCCTCTCTCTCAATATCTCTCTTTCCTCTCTCCCTCTCCAATCCCTCCCTCCCCCTCTCTCTCTCTCTTTCTTTCTCTCTCTCATATTTGTGTGTATGTATGTATGAGAGAGAGGGAGGGAGGGAGATTACATACACACATATTTAAGCTATTTGGTTTGTTTATGACTTTGTGAACAGCCCAAATCAGAAAAGCGGTTCAATTCATAGAAAAATTACGGGTGTGACATATAGCAATTGAAGATGGATGAGTCATTCGGTGTCAACTTTCTCTTAATGTTATTTTTAGGTAGGTTTCCTAGAAGTCTGTTCTAGCTTTCCCCAAATTGATGCACTCGGATAGGTGGGACCTCAATTTTCACCATGCTACAGTCAATGTAGAAGGCTGAAGATGGGGCCTCTTTGCCCAATGGACAATGTTTTTGGATGCAATGGTCGTCGACTCTAAGGTGCAACACCTAGCTCCACATCTGGATACCTGCAAGATGCCTCAGTTGCGGAGAGACCTGCTGTTGATGAATGGACAATATGGAATCTTTCTAAGTTCACGAGCCTTGGTGTAAAAAGATTCAGCCTTGGGACCAAGATTTGCCTTTTAAACCTCAAGAAAGCTTCCTTGCAGAATAGTCTTCTGCTCCCCAAGCCAACAGAAAGGAGAAAGGTTCTTAAAGAATTCATATTTACACTTTTACAACCTCAGCTCCATGGCAAATGATTGACGTCCTTCTATTGCAGTTCGCTTACGTCTGAGCCTTTGACTATCTCCCTAGCCTCCTCCCTGCCCACTTCTCAGCCTCGCTTCCTTACCTACAAAAGCAAGCAATTGCAAATTAAAAACCACAACACGAAACTAGGTGAAAAACGTTCTCTAGTCCAAGTGGAGCCAAGGATTCTCCCCAGGGACCCATAAAGGTTCATGCTGGTTCCTTCCTCTGCACAGCCTCTTCTTCAGCTGAGTGCTTTTCCCTTGTGACAACAGCTTAATTTCTTATTTATTTATTTATGGCATAATGTTCTGCAGGGCTAATGTATTCCCCCGTTTTTAAAAATTCTATTGTTTGGAATGTAAGGAATATACTGTAGGCATTGATGTAGTTTCCCAAAATGTCCGTATGAAGCTCGACCAATTATTAGACTTGGCCAAAATTTTATAGATGTGTAAGATGTAAGTCTACTA
>JANHJO010000029.1:41634-57813 GCA_032468235.1 Pseudoxyrhopus heterurus
TGTTTTGTTTATCATTTATCCATGTTTCCCTGAAAATAAGACCCTGTCTTATATTTTTTGGCACCAAAAAAGGCACCAGGTCTTATTTTTGGGGGGGGGGTCATCATCCACTGATTCACTTCACTTGTGTATGTCGCCCCCGGCCTCCTTTTCACCATCGAAGACATTCAGGAACTTCTTCTGCAGCCAGCAAGGCCTGCAAGGCTTTCCTGAAGGTCTCTGTAGCCGATAACAGAGATCCGGATCGATCTGGAGCTCTGTTATCAGCTACAGAGGCCTTCAGAAAAGCCTTACCAGCTGCAGAAGAAATGGGCCGGCAAGGCAGGTGTCGGGGTGTGTGAGGCCTGGCTGCAACTGTCCAAAGGTAAGTAGTAGGGCAGCTCCACACCCCCATCACCACCCTAGCTTAATTTTTAACCATGCATCCCGGAGTGGGTGGGGTCTTAATTAGGGCTTATTTGGAGGGTTGGGCTTATATTGGGTGCAAATGTAAAAATCAAACTAAGACTTACTTTCGGAGTAGGTTATATTTTCGAGGAAACATGATAGCTTCTCACAGAGTATGACCCTGATTAGAGCTGACAGAAAGAACTGGCCATGTCACTAGACTGACATCCACAGCTAAAGGAGGACCAGAACCTGGGTTTTTCTGCTCCTAGTCCAGGACATGATGGTAGCGCTCTCCTTTTAGTGTAAATAACTCCTGGATTTTCATCAGAAATCTTCTCTCTTCATGACCTATTTTTCAGATACGCAGTTACTCAACTATTCCATCCCTGCCCAATCCCATCTCACCACAGATTAAGAATGGTGGTTGTTCTTCCCATTTGTTGGGAAGGGAAGTTGGGGACGATTGTCTTAATATTTCCCACATTAATAAAACTTTTGAGACAGCATTACATGCCAACATCACTACTGAGGCACCATTAGTATACCATTAGGGAAGCAGAATTTATGTCAGTATGGGGTTTTTTAGCAGATGAAAAAATAGAAAAATGCACATTAAGCTAACAGCCCATTACATATTTTTCAGCATTTTAATGATTTAGTTGGACCTGGAAACACATGGATCATTATTTATTTGTGAAGATTAAGGAGGAATTCAACAGCATTCAAAGTGAAATTTAGAATAAAAAATGCATACAAGTCTATAGAAGCATTTAATCAATCATTCTGTCCTCCCACTACCACAGCATTCAGATTTATCAACTTGAGAAGATACAAATAGCTTCCCACTTCTCACAGTGCAGGAAAGCATAATGACTTTTCTCCTAGTACATTATCAGCTTGTTGGCTACAAACACCAAAAGAGAGTGGCAGTAAATTATAAGAATATTTGTAAATATTTGTATTTACTGCAGTCTGTAATTATAGAATCTAAATTAGATGAAGTACAAGTTAACCGTGGGCTGTTCAATCTGCTGCTGTCACACATTTGGAAAAGATACAAATATTTTCCCCTATAGTGCTAGTAAACCAAGAAGAGCATAGCAAACCAAGGTTAAAGCAAACTTGACTTCTACTGTGGGATGGGGAGTAGGGGGAGAGGGCATGGATTTTCCTGGCTAAGAGAAATTTTTGTTTTATGACACATCTTTTGTTTTTGGCACACCTGCCCTATAATTAATTGTTTCTTCTCATGATATATTGATTGCTACAGGGTATCCCAGTTATTTCCAGATATTTAAGAGAAGGTGTTGCTGAAACATACAGCATGGAAGAATCATTCGAATACAATGTCTTTAAAACTAATGCAAGGAAGTACTAATATTAAAAAAACTATTATAAAGTTCTTGCTCAATATGTCATAAGGCATATCTTATCTATATATCACATATGTGTCTCTGTGTGTAAATAAATTCCAGTTTGAAATGCTTTACTGGGATGATATATATTAGGATTTTGTCTACAACAAGGCAGTCAAACTTGCGGCCCACGGGCCAGATGAGTCACACGCTAGTGACGCCCACACCCAGTTTAGCAAAGGGGGAAAAAGTCGTGATATGTCATGTGACAATGCCATGACAACGCAAGTTTGACATCCCTGGTCTACAAAATTTGTGATTGTATTGTAATCTTTGCTTTTCCCAAATAATCTCACCTTCCATTGCTGCAACATGTGAGAGGTTCCAAGGAATTAGATCTCATTGCCAGCAAAAAAAATAAACTTTGAAACCTTTGCTTCAAAAGGAACCACAGATGTTTCAGTAAACATAGGAGTGAGTCTTGTGGAAAATTACTTATAAGAAGAAACCTTTATAGTTTTACTTTTGAAGTTTTCCTTTTTCCATAAACCTTGCAATAATGAAACTGTGTCTTATCTTTGGTATTCTGGTCTGATTAAGCATACAGACTTTCATCGTTTACAAAGGAAACTTTACAAAATATGGTGAAAACCAAAATGATATAAATTGAAAAACCTTTGCAAAAGTTTTTCGCATTTATATAATAAATATAGCTATAATAATTAAAATCTAGACGTCACAATAATTGGCAATACCCAATTGATCTTTGTTGACTTTGAAAAAACTAAGTCAAGTCTATCTTGATTACTACTTAGGTAGGAGACCACCAGAGAATCCTCAGACTATGGACTAGATCCGTGATGGCGAACCTATGCCACGTGTGCTGGAAGTGGCACACACAGAGCCATCTCTCCAAGCACGCCAGCCGTCGCCTGTTGCTCTTGTGCACGCCGGCCAGCTGGTCTTCACACATGTGGGAGCGCTGGAAACCGGAAGAGAAGCATAGGCACGCGCCAGCCAGCTGGTCTAACACATGCATAGGCACGCGCCAGCCAGCTGGTCTAACACATGCATGTGCGTTAGAAACTGGAAGACCAGGTGGCTGGCATGCATGCGTGTGCCAGGAAGCTAAGCTTCCGGTTTCCGGCGCGCACGTGCACACGTGTCGGGGAGCTGCTCTTCTGGTTTCCAGCATGCGCATGCATGCTGCGCTCCCATTTCGGCACTCGGTGCCGAAAAGATTATCCACCACTGGACTGGATGATGAAATCTAAAAAAAAAAAAAACACCCTGGAAGAAAGCAGTGCCAAACTACTTCCTTGTTATTTTAAAGGACATTTATGTGTAGCATAAATGTACGTTTTAGGAGTTTAGCTGAACTTCAAGGAGACTTTATCAATAGATCATTATTATGGATAAAAGCCCTTTAAAGGGCCAGGTCATCCAAATTCTTAAAAGGAACCCAGAAAAGAAGAAGATCCAATTAAACAGTGCTTAGCTTGAATCTTTGTAATTTACCATACCTACCTTGCAATCACCCTTTTTCCACTGGCTCTGATTCTGAAGGAAAGACAACCAAACTAATCTACATATTTCAAATACTGTGTGCAAAAGCAAAAATGAAACTGCAATGTAGCTGCTTGCCTTGCTTTAGGACTGAAGACAGTATGGATATCACTATTATTATCAAGTCATATCCCAAAACCTTTCTTCAGCAAAATGGGGGTGTTGAATGACAACATAGGGGACACTGTGACATTTATTTTTCTTATTAAATGAAGATGTTGCAAAATGTTGACCTGAACTGGGACAGAAGAACAATACCAACTACACATATACAAAAGAACAAAGACTCATCATGCAGTGGCCTTGCAGAGATCTATTGTTTTGCCACAAACTCAAAATGAAATAACTGTTCATTTTATCTGCTTTGAGCATCTCTTGATTTCACCATAACTACCTACCTTTATATTTTTACTGACGCAAGAAAGTCAACAGCGATACTTCATTTTTTAATGCTCTTCATAGGGTCTCTTAATTTAATGTGCAGATTAAATGGGGAAATGGCTAGTCCTTAACTGAACGTGAGGTGCGAACATAAATCTTTTGCTCTTAAATGACTTTTTTAACATTATTCATTTAGACTGATTAACCTCTTATGCATAACAGGCTGTGTGGGTCTTGATCTGTACCTATGTTAGCAATTATTAGGATTTATTGAAGTAGCTAGAAATTATTCTGATTTAAAATAGACCTAGGTCATTAAGAAAAAGGTGATATGAGGTGTCAAAATGATTTGTCTGATTTGACCTGATTCCTTTTTATTTTCTTGCAAAATTTTCAGTTGTTATTGGAAAAAGTGAAGCAATTTGGAGATTGTCTTTTGTGGAAATCCACAAGCAGTTATGATCGGAAGATGAACCTTTAGTGCCATCCCTGGAAAATAATTAGCAGATTCTTCCCCATGGCAAGTTTCTTCAGTACAAAAATTGAAATTAATAGAAAGACTTTGAATCATCTCTGCATTTCTTTCCTGCTACATTATAATTGAAGATTATTATTGGGTGGGTTCCTTTCTGGAGCATTGAGGGCAGATCTAATAAAATAAGTCGGAGTCAATAGTTTTCTGCATTCTGGCAGACGCTGGACAACTACAATTAATGTGGAGGAGAAATGATATATAAATCTGCCATTGTTCAAAATGAATAACATTTGGAAATAATGCTATCAAGCTGAAACTGGCATCATGTCTCCTAAGTTATCATGCGTTATTGGGCTTGGCTTTGCACATTATATTTTGAGACATGCTTCTTTCTTGCCTCCCCTCTCTTTATTGCATTGGGGCCCGTGCGTGCAATCCAAAAAAAATTCAGCACAAGGATTTAGTTCATATAAACTTGCATTTAGACTGACAGAAAAGTAAACCAAGGCTGGATTCCTAATTTGTATTTGTTTAACAAAGCTAGATTGTTGACTATAAACTGTCTTCACAATGCCAGTGGTTTGTCTACATATTTCACTGGAAAAACAAAAAGGTTTTAAAGAAAGTTTCTAGACCATATGTGTGATAGAAAGGGGCCATAGAAACTCTTCACTCTTGGTTCAGGGATTTAAAGCTACCAATAAATGCATGATTCCCTCAAGTGAGAGGAACTCTATGGATCTACCAAGCTAAATTCACTTACCAAGTATGGGTGTCTTATAGGGGAAGGCAAAGACGGAAAAAGTGGTATCACATGTGACATCACTGTGACAACATTGTGACTTTTATCAGATGCCTGTGTTACCAACCAGATATGGCAATATAGATAGTCTTCAATTTACACTAAACAGTTTGTTTAGTGACTTTTCAAAATTACAATGGCACAGAAAAAACTGACTCATGATTGTTTTTCACACAACCATTGTGGCATCCCA
The DNA here is from genome assembly GCA_032468235.1 of Pseudoxyrhopus heterurus. Taxonomy (NCBI): domain Eukaryota; kingdom Metazoa; phylum Chordata; class Lepidosauria; order Squamata; genus Pseudoxyrhopus; species Pseudoxyrhopus heterurus. The sequence goes on from JANHJO010000029.1 coordinate 46,797, forward strand.
TGGTCATGTGATCAACATTCAGATTCTTGGCAACTGACTCATATTTATGACGGATGCAGTGTCTCAGAGTCATGTGATCACCTTTTGTGACCTTCTGACAATGTGGAAACCAGATTCACTTAACAATCATATTACTAACTTAACAACTACAGTGATTCACTTAGCAACTGTCATAAAATGGGGCAAAACTCACACACGTTTCACCTAGAAACAGAAATTTGGGGCTCAATTGTGGTCATAAGTTGAAGACTGCTATAAATTGCTTAGGGATGGCTGTAAAGCATGATGAAGCAGTATATAAGTCTAAGTGCTATGGCTAATGCCATAGGTCCCAAGTATCCTTTGTCTGGAGCCCATTCAAACTTATAATATAATTGGAATTTCTAAGACAAATACCACAATGCCCTAACTCATAGTATATAAGCAAAAAGCCCATAATCTCTTTCCTAAATTTTATTTCACAAGCTATAAGAGCAATGAATATCTAATGAAGCCTGTTAATTTCTGTCATTGAGGGAGCCACATCAGACAAGGGTTTGCATTAGAACTCCAAATGAATCCTACCAATTGTTGTTTTATTGTTTATCACAGATCTACCCTAACTTTTTTCTGAGGGTTCAAGCCAGCTTTTGTGGGAGATAGGGATGCCTGCAGCAGTCCCAGGAAGTGACTTGAACAAGGGAAGCATGGCAGGCTGGTAGCCATCCTATGTGCTCTATAATCAAAAGGTAACTCAAACCTACATCTGCTAAATCCAAGGCCTTAACTCCCACACCCATAATCCATTGATGTTCATGGCAGTCTAGCATAGAAGGTAGCTGCTGACGCTATTTGGTAAGATGCCTGGAGAACAATAGTAAGACAAAAGAGCAGGGAAAACCTCGCTTTGAGGACTTGCGGTGAAAGGCATGCCCCGACAGCCAGCCGGGAGGATGTTTACAGAGTCTCCAAATGTGAATATACAGAAGACACAATTACCAAATAACTATCTTGGCCTGTGTGTTCTTTTACTTATAGAGCAACGTTTCCTGCTAGCATTCAGGGTGGCTTGGAAAGCCTTCAAGGCAAATGGCACTTTTTGTTGACACACTGTTAGGCCACACACAGAGCTCCTACTGACATACATACACAAGCTTGCGAACGCACAAACAGCTTGTAAAAACATATCTTTCAGCGCACATCTCCAAAAGCCTGCCTTCTCCCCATGTGCCTTTCGAACCTTTGTGATTAACTATTTGGACAGAACATTCAGAGGAAAGGAATATGGCATTTTTCAAACTATCGTGACCAGTCAAAAGATGTCATCTAATCTCCTTGTGGAAAGGTCTCAGCGACACTACTAGGTGGTCTTAGAGTCATTTTGAAAATGGGAGAGCTCAGGTGTCTTAAAATCTCTGTTTACTCCCCCCCTTTGTGCACCACAACAAAGGAAGGAAATTTCAAAGGACATTAAAACATCTGCTTCTTGAATACAGGTTGCAGTCGAAAGGCTGAGCTTGTCCTAGGAATACATGTCTACTCTATATACATCTGGTTGGTACCTATTCCATAAAGAGGAGAATGTCCAAGATCCAGCTGAGCAGACTTTTGGGTTAATTGAAACTGTGCTCTTTTCTAATCTCAGTCATTGCAAGTTTGATTTATCTCAAAGGAAGGAATAAAGAAAGTTTTGTGGAATTTCCCACTGAATACAATGTGTTGGAAATTAGCTTGGTCACAAAAGGCTGGGATGCAGCACCCAACTAGACAACAAAAGCCAGGGGATCTCCTCCAGGGAACCGTCTAAAAGTTGCCAGCAAATTTTAACCTTAAATCAGTTAGATAAAGAAATGGTTGATTGGAACTAAACATTTTTTTAAAAAAAAATTAAATTTAATGGAACTAAACAAAAACTATTTTTTTATGGTCTCATTTGCTTCTTTGATCTGGCCAGCTTTGGGGAAAGTAATCTTGAGATGCCTTTCAAAGGCACATAGAGAGCTTGACCCCAAAAGAGTCTGACTTCTCCCTTGGCATGCCACCTTATCCATCTCCTTCTGTAGCTCCTTTGCTGGGATCAGTTGGGAGAAATTGCTTCTTGCTGTCAGAAGGAGATTTCTTCCAACAGAATACTTCTCTAAGCAGAATTTATCTCTACCATATTTTCAACCCTTCCAAGTAACACCTCTTAGAGTTAAGCTTGCAAGCCTGGTTTATTTGCAAATAACCCACATTTTTCTTTCCGCTTCTTGTGGGTGAAAATGAGAAACTACACACTTTTTGTATCTGTATGTTGGTTACTCTCTTGTTTGGGAAGGAACTGCTAAAAGATCCTATCCCATTTAAATTCTTTTCAAGTATTATGAATCTCTAAGCAAGGACAGATGACCAAGGGAAGAATGAAGAACGAAAAGTTCTGAATGGTGCATCCAAATAAGTTTTGTATACAATCTATAAACAATTATAAGTATCATCGAGATTTAATTTCCTGCAGCTTTGTTGTTAGTGAGGCATAAATTTAAATGAAGTATAACCTGAATAGCATATTTTACAATCAGATAAAGGCTTTGGCAGACCATTTAATTACCCAAAGTAGGAATAACTATAATGGTTGTTTTTGGTTTCCTTATTTTGTCCTCAGGGAAGTTTAGAAGCCTTCCTGACAGATGATATTTTTTAAAAAAATATTATTGGGTTACAGTTTTATTGATTTTAAAAAAGGTAATGGATGTTGGAAAATTCCTATATGTATTAATATATAACTAATTGGCTGTAGCATATTTTCCGTAACTAGTATGTGCATTATGCAGAAATATTTTCCTAAGATTCAAGCTGTAATTAACTTGGGTACTGAGATGCAACTTCCACCCCCTGTAAAATATTTGTTGGAATACATTTGGTGGAATGTTCTCTCAAGCTGCTATTGGTTAGACATCCATGTCATATCGGTGTTTTTCAACCTTGGCAACTTTAAGATGGGTGGACTTCAACTCCCAGAATTCCCCAGCCAGCCATCCTGGAGAATTCTGGGAATTGAAGTCCACCCATTTTAAAGTTGCCAAGGTTGAGAAACACTGTCATATCTCAATGTGATATCTATGATCATTTCTCTTTCAGAGGTAGTAATATATCAAAAAAGATTTTCAAAGGATTCTGATTTTTCAAAATAAATCAGCTCTCTTATCCGCTGTCCTTTCTCGTTTTATGAATTTTATTCTCTCTTTGGTTTTTGATTGTTCATTGCAAACAAAATCCTCCGGGAGTGGGGTAGCATATAAATATCAACAATAAATAAATAAATAAATATTCAGTGAAATGCTACCCAAGTTTCTCCATTTGAAACCTAGCAATTGCTACTGAAAACCTTTCCAGATTCCATTTTTTGATGAAATCTTTCCATTAAGTTTTGTTTCTCCCCAAAGAGGCTTTAGGTGAGCAGCTCCTTGTGCTAATAATCAAAAGACTTTGTATAGAAATTCTTTATTTTCCTATTTTAACCATTCATGGGTTTAATGAAGTTTTTTTTTTTCCTGGCAAGAAGAAAAGGCAACAATGATATGAAAATATAGGAGGGTAGTTGTGGAAGATCGCAATAACTGGATCTCTCGTAATTTTCTGAAAATGCAGCAAAGAGTTTGTATAATAACATTTTGTCTGGAAGAATGCTTTTTCACTGCACCTGCCCTCTGGAACAACTTTGCCTCCAAAATCTGCAAGCTGTAACTTGAAGAAAGTGCTGAAGATCTGGTTGTTTCCACAGGCACTGTGCTAAGGTATATATTATAGAATATGGTAATCTGTAGCCAGTTCTGGGGAGCATCAAAAGTTACTGTATATAGAATCTAATTTTAAGATGGAAAGGAAACCAGCAGAGGGAGCATGTGAGTGAAAGATGATTTTTTCCCCACTGTGATATGTTAAGGTACTGAACTGTGTGAACCCATGATAGAAAGAGTAAAATGTATCAATCCAAAACTATATAAATAAAACATTGGGCTCAATTTTCTGAAAAACAAAATTAGAGAGAAATTTCTGCATCTTTGTATTGCAGTGTTCTGATGGCCAAATGAGGTAATCCAACACAGAGAGGATTAAGGCTTGTTTAAATGTATATATATATAAAGCAGAGTGAGTGTGTGCCCTATACGTTCTTCACCACCTGCACCAATCCCAACCAAACTTGCCACGCACGTAACTTGCCCTCCGGAGACAAGCACTGTGGGGGTCACACACACTCTCCACACCTCTGTGCCCCCTAAAAAGGCTGCTGAACTGCCCACCCACCCCCCAACACTTACCGGCAAGCCACAACAATATACCCTCGCACTCCACAAGGAGCACCAGAGAGCAGCTTCACACGGCCCATCTGTGTACTGCGCATGTCCAGTACACACCTTCCATGGCTCTCTACATTCACTCAGTGCAAAGCGAACGACAAAATGCCACTCTCAAACCCTGGCCGTCTTCAAATACCTGGTGGGTATGGAGGACGACACAAACGGCTACTGCCATGCAACCACTGCATGCAGCCATCGCAGCCCATCCAGGACTCTGGCATTCTTCCCCTATTACTGCCAATCATCTGTTCCGCCCGCTTTCCATTCACCACTGCTCAACTGTGGGTAGGAAGACCACGCAGCCTTCCAACTTCCTCATGGGCCAACAGGACTCTCACCTTCCCCCTCACTAAGCCCCAACGCTGCCTGCTCTTCCTACCCACACCTCACCAGCACGGCATATAAAGCACAACAAACACCTCATTATCCTTAATCACTAACACCTGATTGTCGCTAATCTCCCAACTCCCACTCTAACAATGCCCGCCTAGATTGCCCTCACATTGCCCCGCCATGAACCCTTCAGCCTACCTTTCTCTACATGCTTTACCTCTTTTCATTGAGCGCTGGTCAGCTGTGCCTAGGAACAGCAGGCAGGCTTCAGACTTCCTCACTGTACAACTAAAGCCTCCCCTTCACTAAGTCTGAACGTTACCTGCTCTCCCTACCCACAGCTCATCGGCGCAACATACAAAGCAGCAAAAAAAAAGCTGATTTTCACTCATACTTCTCCCTGCCTTTCCCCCCCTTCCCCGCCTCTTATTTTCTCTGCAATAACATTACTCTGCCCACTCCATTACTTTTCTCAACCTGGCCTCATTTACCACACCAACAACTACTTCATTACCTAAACCATTTCCCTCACCAAACAACAAATCTTCATGCATCTACAAAACCAATTCTCCACCTTGACTATAACCCAAGGGTCTTCAAACTTCACAAGTTTCACACTTCTGGACTTCAACTCCCACAATTCCTGAGCTAACATGATTGGAGGAGGAATTCTGGGATTTGAAGTCCGCAAGTCTTAAACCTGTCAACTTTGAACACCCCTGCGTGTAACCCAAAAAAACATTACGAACACCTTAAACAAAGAATGGCAATTTGTTGGGGAAGGTGCCTACTAATATACATAATCACCTCAACCACTATTCCATATACCCCACTTATATCTTAAATTCTTACCTATACTTTAAAACTGCCCACACCACCACACCCTACTGTCTTTTTCTTACATTTCTTACATTTTCATTGCAGACAGGGCAACATGTCAGTATCTAATATTTCATTTCTAACATTTCATTTTCGCAAAAAATACTACATCCCCACAAAAAAATACCCGGGCAATGCCAGGTAATCAGCTAGTCTGAGATAAAATATATTAAGTTTTAGATGTTGGTTGTTGTACCTAAAGATTTATCACAGTCCTAGGACCTAGGTTATAGAAGCATATTTTATTATGCATGTACAGAAGAAAAAAAATCCCAACACATAAGTTAACACTTCTAGACAAGTCTGATTGAAGCAGCTTGGGTTTCTTTACTGAATTTTTAGGCTATTCTGATAATGCAGGAATAATTATGATACAGTGGTGGGTCTCTGAGAAAGAGTGCAGTGTTCTCTGTACGATTTGTCCTGCAATGTCTATCATTCCTTGCTTTGACCTTTCTAGCTGAGGTTGATGAAAGATTAAGTACAAATTTACTTACAGGTGGTCCTCATTTAATGACCACTCATTCATCACCAATTCAAACTTAATAATGGTACTGAACCATGGTAGTTATGACCACATGTCATATTTACAGCTCTCATAGCATCCTGCAGTCACATATTCACAATTTGCAACCTTCCCTGTCATCTTCCCACAAATAATGGGGAAGCTGGAAGGAATTTGAAATTGCAGTCATGTGAGTCCTTACTTAATGACCTGTGTGGCCCTTGCTTAACAATGGCACCAGGACTGCTGGAACTGCCATCATTAAGTGACACGGACATGCTGTTTTTCAGTTTATGACCTCATTGCTTAACAATTGAGTCCCTAGCATTGTTAAATATTTATTGCTTTTTAAAGCCATCCAGCTCCAAAAAGATTCTGGATAGCTTACAGTATGTCCAATATATAACTTAAAGACACAAATCCACAACAGTAACTTAACTCCCTCCTTTAGGTTGTAAAAGCTGAAAAATGTTTCATGTAGCCAGACACCACAGAGTTTCACATTTATAAGTAGATACCTAGCATGCAAAGGAAGACAGTAGTGTCCCATAAGATTGCAAACCCTCTAGAAAGTGCCTTTGTCAAATGAATATAATTTTTCTCCCCCTACCCACAACCTATCCGTCTATTCCATGGCTTTATGTCACAGTGGCTCCTGTGGTAGAGGTAAAGCAGCAAGTGTAATGCAATGGCATCATTAACTCTGAAAGGATTAGATAACCATGAAATATTGGCTATGTGAGCCCCCTTCTTAACACATACCCCCCAGAACAGTAATTATGTTATCCTGTAATGTGAAACCAAAGCTTTAGAGCAGTTGAGTACGTTGTAAATTACAGGCTCTGCTACACAAATACTTTGGACTGAAATGTTTATCAAGTCCTGATGTAGCTGCTTCCATTTATGAACTATTGTTATTGAAAGTTCCTCACCACCCCTCTCCCCTCCAGCATCTGATAACACAACTTCAAAACAAGTCATGAAAATGTTGGGCAATTATAGGATCCTATGCTTGCCTGCACGTGGGTGGTCTTTTTCTGGAGGTAAGCCAGTGCCCACACGTAAGGATGTGAAAGAGTTTCCATTGAACTTATCAGTGTGAGAGGTCTGACATATGATTCCAGCAGAACCCTTCTTCTGGAATACAACCAGAATCAAGAAGCAAAGTTCTAATCCTGAACATAGATCAGCTTTCTTACACTTGGCGCCTTTCTGATGCATTGAGTTCAACACATAAGCCAATTTCCAAGCCAAAGCCAAAAGCCTTGCTAGTTAGAGACTGGGGAATGAAAGACCAACATCCAGAGCATTAATAACACAGCAGGACCCCTACTAGAGACTTGAAACATTTCTAGATTCAATCCAGCTATCCTTGTGCTCTTAGAACAGTAAGGAGAACAAGCTATATTTTGCCTCAGCAATGGTTGGGTAACACTGTATTGTAAATCACATAAGGAAAATAGTCCTAAGGCGAACATCCTGTAGACCATAGGTGTCAAACTCGCTGTGTCATGTTGCCATCATGTGACATTTCATTACTTTTTTTCCCTTTGCGGAGCTGGGATGGGCGTGGCATGTGCGTGATGCATCCAACCTGTGGGCCACCAGTTCGACACCCCTGCTGTAGAGGTTTGCCAACTGTGAAGACAATGGTGGCCTCAAACCATTCATGAGTCATGAATTACTTTGGTAAGTTTGCCCACTTGAAGATGAACTAACATTTGGCTATGTGTTAGCACTTAAGGGTTTTTAGTGGATAATAACATAATCATTAGTATCAAAGAGACTTTTCCACTTTGTGTGCTCAAATTCCTTGGATATCTAGCTTTGTCATCTCTGATATATTCTCTCTCTCTCCCGCTCTCCCCCCCCCTTCCTGTCTCATAGACATACACGGATACACATAGACACACTTTGAAATCTCTGTAATAGTATTGGAGCACAACCAATGAACCTAGGAATTCTACTTCTTTATTCAGTCTTTCACTGTGATCATTTACTCTCATTCATTTGTTCATAATTCTCAACACCCGAAAAAAAACCCAAACTTTTAAAAATGCATTGAATAGATGATGGGTAGTAAAAATATACAATATTATCTAATTGTTCTGCATAGCTAGTAAAACAGACAAGTCTCAGGCAAGTAACTCCTTCGTCACCTCTACTGCTAGCTGGCTGTGAAGGAAAAGCGGGCGGAGCAGGTGATTTGTGTTAAATTACCGGCCGCTTTTCCTTCAGTGCCAGCCAGAGGCGGAGACGACTGAGGAGTTAGTCGCCTGCAGCCAGAACAGCTGATTGGCATTACGGGTCTCTGGTCGGCTTTTCAAAAGCGACTGAAGGAAAAATTACCGGTGGCTTTTCCTTCAGCGCCAGCCAGCAGCAGAAGTGATGGGGCTGAAGGAAAAGCGGCTGAAGGAAAACAGCTGATTTGCATGGTAATTTGCTCCTGGTGGCTCCAATGGCTACACACATGCACACTGGAGGTATTCAAACGGCTATGCGCATGGGTAGTGGACGTTTTCAGTTGTTTGGGTGTGTTGCATTCACTTTGGGAGCATTTGGGGGGGGCATAGACCCCCCAAAGGGCTTCGAGACCCCCGCAGTGCTGATCTTACAATGCTAAACTGTGTATTTGCCAAGTTTGGGCGAGAGTGGTGGCTCCGTGTAGGAGCGTATAGAGCACATACACACATTCTTGCAAAAGCACACTTCTCTTTTATAGATATAGATATGAAATAATTGCAAGCTCAGTTTTGATGCCAGAAGCATGCCATATTCTTTCATTCTAGTATATATGGTCATTGGGAGCAGGTTTTTTTTAAACAACTAGCTTTAGTTGATGCACTTTCATATTTTAATATACAGATTGTTGTGAATTGCTCACCATTGGCAATACTTATTGTAAACTGCCTCGAGTAGTTATGTATGCAGAAAGGCAAAGTACACATTTAATCATAATAAAGCAAAAATGAAGTAGTGGGAATCGATCCTGTCCCATCAGGCTGGCCCTCATTTCCCATTCCTTTTTGAATGATAGTAGATTGTCCAATCTTCATGTCCACCCAATCCTGTCCTGGTGGATGTTCTGGTATCAAGAATCAGTTGGTTAGGAGTGATATTAATGAAATATCTTCTAGTGTGTAAAAAGGTCGCTGCTTAAAATGATCATGCATCTCACCATCCAGGAGACCAGGAAACTATCCAAATCAACCCTTCCCCAAATTTTTGTTAATTCAATGAAATATTAATTCTTCTTGGACTCGTGTGAGGGAGAAAGATTGTGTTTATCCTAAAGCTAATGATTAAGGGCATGTCAAATTTCACTTCAAAAAATACTTAAATAATGTAGTTGTTATAGATAATACTGGAAGGCAAGATTTGATCATGATTTAAGAGACAATGAAACTTTCTTTGGAAAATTTATTTCAGTGAGTCCAATTCAGTGCTAGATTATGATCTTTATTTGATACTTCATTCAAAAAATTCAACTTCTCTGTGCCAGATCTACAGTATATGTCCACATGTGCTGTTGTGGTCTGGAGTTAAACAGGCTTGAGTATGTCATACGTTTGCTTAATACTTCGTACATGATTTCCAATGAAAGTTTCCAGTCTTCCAGTAGCCTATCTAAATGGACATTAATACATTTCCACACACATGCCCTTCCTAACCACTGAAACATTCTTTTGTATGGATTCCTTAAAGCAGGGGTGTCAAACTCACATTGTCACGTCATCGTCACCTGACCAATCGGGATTTTTTTCCTCTTCTCTAAACTAGGGGTGGGCGTGGCACATCCGGCCCACAGGCCAGGAATTCGAAGCAACAAGCAACTGTGCAAGATACAATGCAAATGCATGGTCTAGCCATGACCCGTGTCAGTGGGTCTTTGTGCATCTTTGTAGAATACTTCATATATGACCAGTAGAAAAATCCATCACCTGCAAATATATTTTTTCTGTCTAAAATTAATTACTTTAATTTGTTGTGTTCTTATAACACTCCAATTGGCTGTCTGCATTTTCTTTTCCCCCAGTGTCAGTTGCAAGCAGCCTGAGGTGCAAATGAAATATATTTCAAGACATCAAAGGTCATTCACAGTTCCTGTTTATGTGTTTTAAAACTGCAGGTGAAGGGAGGAAACAGCTAGATAATGTCTCATGCCAGCAGAAATCATGTTGACAAGATTCCAAAGGCTCACACTTGAATATTTACTGTAAATGTCAGCAAAAGGTTATTTGGGTGGGAATACAGTACCTCAAATTAGTTCTCACTGGTAAGGATGGTATTCTATATTTGCCCAAATATATTCTTTCGATTTTTCTGATTTTCATTTTTCTTCCAATTTCGCAAAGAGGAAGAAGAAAACTTTTGGATTATTTGCCAAATGAAGAAGGGGAAGAAAAAACAGTTACAATCTTTGCATATTCTAAAACTCCAGAGCAATCTATCCCTGCCACTGATGTTAAGTTGGTAGACAAAATGACACAACCCTGTCTCTTCCCCCACATCCCCAAACACAATCTACCTATTTGATTATTTATAGCCTGCCTTTCCTCTAGACTCCAGAGTCCTTAACAGTAGATATTCTTTCATTTTATATTCCCCCCAAAAAGGAAGATTAGGCTAAGAGAGCAATTGGCCCAAAGTCATATGTGAGTTTCCATTTGTGACAGAGGACTTAAACATGGAGTTGCTTAGGCCTAGTCAAGAGAACAGAATAACAGAATTGGAAGGGACCCTAGTCTAACCCCTGATCAGGCAGGAAACCTATACCATTTCAGACAAATGATTATTCAATCCCTTCTTAAAAACTTGCAGTGTTGGAGCACCACAACATCTTGAAGCAAATTGTTCCACTGATTAATTGTTCTGTCAGGAAATTTCTCCTTAGTTCTCTAGGTTGCTTCTCTCCTTGATTAGTTTCCACCCATTGCTTCTTGTCCTGCCTTCAGGTGCTTTGGAGAATAGGTTGACCCCCTCT
>JANHJO010000029.1:84403-95723 GCA_032468235.1 Pseudoxyrhopus heterurus
CAGGAAATGGTGGCTGGCTACTTCCGGCCTTTGTTGGTGCAGCTGGGCACGACTCCACCCCGAGACACTAGCCTGCCACCACCACCACCTCTTTGCCGGCACAAACAGCCTGCAGCTGCTGCCTCTTTGCTGGTGTGAATGACCTGTAGCCGTTGCCTCTTTGCCAGTACGAATGGCCTGCAGCTACTACCTCTTTGCTGGCGCGAATGGCCTGCAGCCGCTGCCTCTTTGCCAGCATGAATGACCTGCAGCCGCTGCCTCTTTCCTGGTACAAATGGCTTGCAGCTACTACCTCTTTGCCGGTGTGAATGGCCTGCAGCCGCTGCCTCTTTGCTGGCATGAATGGCCTGCCACTTCTGCCTTTTTCTGGTGCGAATGGCCTGCAGCTGCTGCCTCTTTGCCAGTGAGAATAGCCAGCTACCACTGCCGCCTCGGCTCGAGTTGCCAAAGAGGCAGCGGCAGTTTGGGCCAGCCAAGAGGCGGTGGCAGCAGTTCGGGCTGTCAAAGAAGTGGTGGCGGCAGGCTGTGTCGTCAAAGAGGCAGCGGTGGCAGACCGTTCGTACTGGCAAAGAGACAATAGAGGTGGCAGCAGTCTGTTCGCGCTGGCAGAGGTGGTGGTGGCAGGCCATTCATGTTGGCAAAGAGATGAAGAAAGGCTCACCAGGCAGGCAGGTAGCCGGACAATGTGGAAGGCAGAGGAGAATGGCAAAGGAAGGTTTGGCAGGTAGCTGGGCCGCATGGGAGGCCAGGGCAAAGGCAGGCAAGTGGATTGGGTCATGGAGGCCACATGGTCGAGGCAAGCGAGCTAGCAAGCAAGGGAGCCATAGAGCAGCAGCTGCTATGCCACGGCCAAGGCGGGTGAGGTGAGATAAGGAGTGACTGGGAGGGGCGGGGCGAGCGGGGACAGGCAGTGGTGCGATTAGCCAGTTGTCCGAACTGCACAAAAATTTAACAACCGGTTCACGTGAACTGGCCCGAACTGGCTGAATCCCATCTCTGCTTTGAATGGTAATCTTATACTTGTTTGTATACAGTTATGTCATGTAAAATGGGTACTTACCAGGAAGAACATACTATGATCAAACTTTCACCTGCTTCTCATGTGTACAACTTTTGTATGTAAATGTGGTGCTTTGATCACATCTTTGCAGTCACCGTTCTGACATTATTTTAACAACATGTACATACACCTGTCTGTGTCACAGACAAAGGTAATTATTTATTATTTGCATTTTATCTCTCCTTAGTGTGACTATTTCATCTTTCCTCCTCTGGATAACAGTTCATGAATTAAATATAATGCACTAATCCATAAAAGGTTATGTCAGAATAAATGTCTTCAAGATTCAATCAGACCCTGTTCTTTTTACTGGATGCTGGATTTAATTTATCCAGAACCAAAATAAAGATTGAGTTAATTGTACAATTAGACATCAAAGCCTGGATGAGACATCTTAATGTCCTGACAAATGTCTGAGAAAGGTGATACTGAGAGATAAGGGCTGAGTAAATGTTATCTTTGAGACAAGATTAGAATAAACAGTCTTTTAGTCTGATGCTCATCACCTTGCTACTCCAATTTTTATATTATTTTCATTTCTTATCCCCCCCACTCCACCAACACCATCCAAATAAATATTTTGATAAGCTCCTTTTAATAGCTTTCATTCCAATTTCTGTGGTATCTTTTCACACTTTCCTATATATGGAGAAAAGCTCTCCCTTTTTTTTTATGGAACAACTTCTTTTTTCCTGTCCAAGATCTGCTTCTTTTACAAATCCTTGTGAGAATCATTCTATTCTCCCTAAACCTGTTCTCTATTGTCAGCTGAGGTGGCTGCCTCCTTTCCACTTGTTTCTCATTACTTACTGCTTTCCACCACTCCTACTTCATCAGTATTACAGTCTTATCTAGCTAAAGCATAGGTGCACAATCTTTTGGTTTGCCTGGGCCACATTGAGTGAAGATGAATTGTCTTGGGCTACATTTAAAATATATAGTTAATGTATATAAATCACATAATGATGTTAAAAGTTTGTCATTCTGTGGAGCCACATCACTAGCTGTCCAGGGCCATGTGTGGCCTGTGGACCAAGGGTAGTACGGTACATGCCTGGGCTAAAGTTTTTGTAAAATAAACAGAGATGCAGAGACAAAGAGTGCCAGTGATGCAATGCCCCCTAGTTAATGGGATGCAGATATCATGTTGACTTCAATTTGGTGGCCATCTTGACTATTTTGACAGAACTTGTGGATATCCTGAAATAAAGAATATGAAATAAAAGAAAAATATAAATTGTGTGCCTAAGAAGCTAAGAGAAATGGGAAAAATCTAATAGATCCGAATGAAAGTGACCTGATTTTATGAAATAAAGTTAAATACATATAGGGAAGTGAATGTGGATCTTTGATTATGAATAGAAGGACTAAAATATATATCAGAAAGTATGAACCAAAATCATCTGCTTTGTTGTGCACATGAAAGTAAGAAGCCATTGTTTGGGGATAACTGCATGTTATGCTCTACTGGATAGATTATGGATAATAGATTATGACTATGAGGCAGGGCTAAGTTTTGGAGAAAAGTGTGTGACACCTGAATGGATGCCCTTCAGGGTAACAGAACTGTTTCCTTAGATAACATGAATTGATGGACAAGAACAAGGCAAAGGAATTCAGGGAAAAATAATTGGATCATTTGGAGATCCAGGGACAAATGGCGATTGTTTGTTCTAAGAGTAACCGCTTAGAAAACCTTATGATTGTTTTCAATACATGGTTTAAATATAAGATTATCCAGGCATATGCATGGAAAAAGAATTAATGGTTATTTGTTTGTTTATAAGAAATGATTGAGAGATTTAGTGAAGGGTACACAGTATTGACTGAGACAGACTTTTTTTTTTGTTCTCTCAAGAATAGATCTTGGGGGTAAATGGACATGGAAGAAAGTAAATAAATAAAAGAAATTAGTGAAAGCAGATGGATTGCGGCAAGAGGACAAACAAGTCCTGTATGGAAAAAAAAATTGAATAAGGAAAGTGGATATAAAGAAAAAGATGTGGAAGCTGCTTGAAACCAAGTGAAAATTATTACGGAGAGCCACAGAAATGGGTGTATGAAATATTATGCTTAGTGAAATAATGAAGTGAAAGAGGCTGCAGGTGACTGTGAGAAAAATGAGGATGAGAGAAGAATAATGTAAAATACACCTGGAGAGAAAAAGAATACTTCCAAAGAACACAGTCAAAAGTGCAATGAATTAAATGAGGCAGAAAGAATGCCGAGATTCTGATGGAAATAAAAAAAAGGTTTTTGAAAATGAGTGAAAAGAGCCAAACAAGGACTCTGCCGCAGAGTGAATAGAATTGAAAAATAGAATAGAATAATAATTTAGAATGATACAGAAGTAAACTTACATTAGAAGGAATATTTTAGAGATATTCATGAGAATAATTGTGATATGTTGTAGAGTGAAACTGAAATAAATGCTATAGATGTTAAAGTCGAAGAAAAGAAATGAAAAGTACTGTAAGTCCTAAGTGGTGTTACAATGAAAACTGCAAGGATGACATTACTGTTTCCCTATGCAAAGATAGCAATATCTGGCTCTCCCAGGTCCTTGGAAAGGATTCAATAGGTAGATAAAAAGGTCAAATCCAGTCTAAACATCTTGCTGACTGTGCCACCAAACATAATCTTATAATCTGAAGCTTCATGGAAAACCAGAAGTCAAAATCTAGTCACTGACAAAAATTGTTAGCATAGATTTAGCAATGAAATTTTCCCTAGAAATGTGCTACAGTAGCAATAAATTGGGGTAAAATCCACAGTAATGGAATTGAAATGCCAAATGGACAACCCTCGGGAGCCATCAGGATGCAGCCTAAAATCTGAGCATTATGCAGTTGGGTAACATCAAGCATGGACAAGAAGGTCAGAAAATATCAAGATCTGAAATCTGAAGTTGAAAGATTGTGGCATAAACCAGCTGTGGTGGTCCCAGTGGTTATGAGCATACTGGGCATCATACCAAAAAATCTTGGATAGTACTTGGAAAATCTGTACATTGACAAAATTTCCATCTGTCAATTGCAAAAGGCCACACTGCTTGGATCCGTGCATATACTTCTGCAATACTGTACACTATGACATTCTAAGTTCTTGAGAGGAACTCAACATGAAGGCCAACACCAGTTAAAGAACTGGCAGATGTGACTTCACATTGTTCTGTGTCAGGGTAATGATGATTTAATAGCTGACCAGCTGTTGTAAAGTTGTAATGCTGTTAATACTCTAATGTTGTAATGATGATGCAATGGTTGCAATGGGTCAGTAGGGTTATTTGACTGCTACCACTTTAAGAGGCTGTAATATAAGAGAGACCCTGTGAGGGCGTATCTCTCTCTCTCCATGTGTGCTTCCATGGTATAGCTGATTACTGATTGCTGTTTGTTCAAGGCCTGTATCAATGTACTTGTATGTATATATGCTTTTGTAGGGATAAAACCAGTATATGTAAATACAAACCCGTGGGCTGTATTTGCTCCTGGGTTGTCTCACCTAGTCACACTGTGTGCACTCTGACAGGTTATGGGCCCAGTCCAGAGAGAAATCCAAAGCGACTAGAGAAACCAGACAGAAGAGAAACCCAGTGAGAGCTTGCACCAGAGCCAGAGGGGCTGTGCACAGTGGCTAGTGCTTGTACTGGAAAGAAGCAACATGGAACTCAGGTTCCATCTGTGAACCTATACCCTTTTGAACCTGGCTCATAACCTAAGCTTCCTGGTCTTTTTCTGCACTTTTCTCCTGGTGCTTTTTGGACTATGCATCCAGGCATAACTGCCAAACGTTCTTAGGTGAGCCAATGAAGGTTTTCTTCCATACAATAGGAAATATAGAGTTTCGTTTATAGCCACACTCCATATTCTGTTTATTATATAATTTGCTGTGTTCATGACTTCCCCCCAGTATACTCTACTCATTCCTGCATTCGCAAGCAATGAGTCTTTCATGGTCTGCAGTACGCCAATCCGTCTTTCAACCACTCCATTTTCTGCTGGCGAGTACAGATTCATATGTCTATGCCTTATACTCAAACCCCTTAACCATCTGGAAATTATCAGACATGAACTTTGTTCCCCTGTCTGTCTGCAACTGACATATCTTACAGCCATGCCTTCGCTCTACAAGTCTTACCCATTGCTTGAACTGTTGCAATACCTGTCTTGCTTTTTAGCAGATAACAAAACCCATATCTCATGTAGTCATCTACTATGACTACGGTATACCTAGCTCCTCCTTAAAGAGGGTGTCTTAGGGCCAATCAAATCAGTGTGTACTAACTGCAAGACTCTGTTTGCCTTAAGCTTTTCTTACTCACAGGATACACCCTAGACTTTGACTCTTTACAAACAGCGCAATCCAAGTACATCTTGCATTGCTTTAGTTTAAGTCCCTCAGCTATGTCTGGCATCTTCTGCAGTACTCTAAAACTTGCATGCCCCAATCTCCTGTGCAATAAATATACACAGTTGTCATGTGTGGGAGTATTCATAAGCATTCATGTACAACTATGCTCCTGCCTTCCTAGAATGTACAGACCATCCCTCTTACCCCTCTTGCACGAATTCTTCCACCTTTCCTGATGGAGTACTGTCCTCCTGCAAACAATATTTCATACCCTTGGCTATCTAACCTGGAAATACTCAACAGATTATGATCCAATTCAGGTATATATAGGATATTGTCTAATGTTTCTCCTACCTTAGGCATATAGACTTTACCTTCCCCTTTAACAGCAGATCATTGTCCATTGGCCAAACTAACAAATATCTGCTTAGCTGGTCTCAAGCCAGAAAACGTTAGTGGATTATTAGCAATATGCTGACTCGCCCCACTGTCCAACACCCAAGTGTTCTTGGTGTTTTCAAATGCTGTTGCTGTCAAGGAAAACGACGATGAAGAAGCACTCATGTATTGAGAAGCCCTATGCCCTTGTCTCGCTGCTCCTCTGTTTCTCCTCTCAGGACATCTCTGGAGATGCTCTGTTGAACGACAGGTGTAGCACCGCTTCACTGTGTAAATAGTCTGAGCTGCTCTGCCGACATCCTGGGATATTGCAGATGTTGGCTTGTGCCGAGCATTATCTCCTTTCTTTCCTGGTAGCCTCTCCAGCCATTTCTGTTCTTCTTCCAACAATCGGCCAGTCAAATATGTCATGGTTAAATCCCTTTCTTGCATGGACTATAAGCTAGTTACAAGAACGTCCCATGAAATGTCCAACAAACTGAGCACCACAATATACCTTGTGTGCCTCAGTAAACATCATTCCTCTTTGCTCCTGGGTTGTCTCACCTAGTCACACTATGTGCACTCTGACAGTTTCTCAATCTTATAGCAAGTTGAAGTCCACTTGTCTTGGTTGCCAAGGTTGAGAAACACTGTTATAGAGTATTTCGTTAGTTGGTTATCCATCTGAAGCTGACCATGTCATCTTCTAAGCTGTTGGTGGAAGGTATTTGCTATAAATATTGAATCTTCTTCGCAGAACCTTGTAGTCTGTTTCCTGCTTTGTTTCGTACATCAATGCCAATGTTTTTCTGTTATGGCAGATTCAATTCTAGTTGGAACTTTGACCTTTCAGTCTCTTATAATTTTTTCCTTTTGTTTGTTTTGCTGACAAGTTGCAGGTTTTGATAGATCTATTTACCTGCCGCTTCCTTGGCCTCTGTGGCTGGAGCAGAGATTTTGGTGACTGTGATACTGATTGGCTTTCCTTGCATTTAGGTTGGCTTTTCCTTGGAGAAAGTAAAATAAGGATTATCTGCTCTCAAAGATTCTTTTCCACTTTTTAAGGTGTGAAGGCTTCCTTACAAGTGTCACTTTTAGCTTTCCATTCCATTTTGCTGTCTGGAATCCAGAGGGGAATGTTGAGGCATTCTCTTAAATGTTTATTCAATAGTTTTTCATTGAATTCCTTCATTAAGTTAAAATCCACTTAAGGAAAAGATTCTCAAGATAATAAATTATCAACCAGAATTTTAATTTCCTGATGGCATTCATAAAAATACCTTGCCTGTGATTTTTTTCTATAGTAATCAATGGTTAAAAACAGTTTGTAGAATTATACCTTGTTTTTGTTTCTTGTATCATGATTGTTGGGGCTATTTTTATACAAACTCTTGTCAATTGATTTATATAATTTATTCTTGGAAAATCATAAATAAATAAGAACTGTAAGTAAGGCACATGAGAAATTTACTTAAAATCAGTCTAATTTACTCTCTTGGGGTTTTGGAAAGCTCTTAAAACCTAGCCCTACACCCAACCTGGAGTTAATGTTTTTGTAGGGGCCCTGTCATGATTTTATAGTTGTGGTTGACTTAGTCTGGGTTATCTCATTTTGTTTTATGTCATGGTGTTTGGAAAACACCATCAGAGACATAGATGCCAAATAGTGACTCAATTGAACAGGTTAACACCTTTGTATATTTAGGTGTAACTTTTTCCAAGACTGGATCTTGGGCTTGTCATCATCAACGGAGTACACTTAGAGCAAAAGCTTGTTTGAATTTACTGCTTAAATTAAAGAATCATAGTTACCCAGGGTCTCTAGCCCCATTAATTAAAGTATATAAAACTAAAGTTACCCCCATGCTCTTGTATGGAGCAGAGGTTTGGGGTCTATATTCTACTATAGTATTAGAACAAACACAGTCCCAGCACCTGAGATACATTTTGGGTGTAGATCTAAGGATATATGCTGCAGCAGTTAGAGCTGAATTGGGAATTTATACAATTCATGCAGTGTCTAAAATCAGAGCCTATAACTACTAGCACAAAATCAACAAAATGGAGACTGATAGACTCCCCAAGTTATGTTTATTAGAGCAGACAAAATCACAACTACAAAACACTAAACTGACAAATTTTGTAAGAAGCTTTGGCCTTCATGTCTCTTGTGTAACAGGAGAATAAATTTAAAAAAGAGCTGCTCAAAGAATCAAGGATATAGAACCACAAAATGATATAGCTATCCTTAGTAAGGTTGGTAACTTGAAATGGTTGAGCAAATATAAACGTACTTTTCAAATGGACAGCTATTTAAAGTTACAATTGCCAAAACATCTCAGGGGGATATTTATGTGAGTGAGATTCGAACAGCTTGAGACAATGGTCAGATATGGGAGATTCCATTCTGTACCCTATAATGGATGTGTCTGCATTTGTGGAGCGACAGAGATAGATCTGACTCGCATCCTATTTGATTGTTGCCTGTATAAGAGGGTGAGACACAGATACCTTGATCTATATACTAAATGAATGATCCATTGAGAGCCCCATATCAAAACAACTTACCATATGTACGGCCAGAATTTGAAAGCAACATTTAATACAGGTGGGTGAACTCTGGCAGTGATTAATGCTTCCCTACAGGAGGGGCAATTTAAGGAGCACTTTAAGGAGGCTGTGATCCATCCTCTTCTTAAGAGGCCATCACTGGATTCCATCCGGTTGGATAATTTCTGACCTGACTCCAATCTTCCCTTTTTGGGGAAGGTGGTTGAGAAGGTGGTTGCGCAGCAGCTCCAAAGGTTTCTGGATGAAACATTATCTCAACCCCTATTAGTCAGGATTCAGGCCTGACTAGGGATTTGGGATAGAAACAGCATTGGTCGCACTTTGGATGATCTCTGGCAGGAGCGGAACGGGGGTAGTACATCCATCCTTGCTCTACTTGACTTATCAGTTGCTTTCAATACCATCAACCATAATATCCTTATGGACAAGCTGTAAGGTTGAGGTGGCCTGTACTGTATTGTGCTGGTTGTCTTCCTTCCGATCAGTGTTCATAAGAAGTCCCACCCTTGGCCCTTAATTTGAAAGTCTAAATTTTCCTAAGGATGTGTTTTATCACCTGTCCATAACAATGTCTCCCATGCAAACCTTTTGACCTTCAAATTATATCTTCACTATGAATATATTACATGCATTTCATAGTCTACGTAGCTATGCTTATATTGCCTCAATATCATTCAAGGAAAAAAAATTACAGATCTGAGTAGCATCAGTAAATATATATTTCAAAATATTCATGTCACATTTTTATTTTTCTGTAGCTGCTTTATAATATATAAATCCTGATAGAGTTTTCTAAATGTAAAATCCCTTTGATTTTGTTAATAATTCATGTGCACCTGAACAGAAAGGTGATATTAGTGACGTTTTCAAACATTAGTGCTATTTATAGGGCTTTGCAAATTCTTCCAAAGACATGCTTTGCAACACTGTCTGAAGAATCGCTGTTCAAATAATTAAGGAAGCACAAGATCTAAGAGCAATATGGGGCCCAAATAAAAAAGAAATAGAAACTGGTTAAGAAATAAAGAATAATTCCGTTTCTAAATGAAATGAAAGATTATTGCTAAAATAGAATCAGATATTTGTAGCCTTGAGCTTTAAATTTGTGGAAAAACCTAGTTACTCTTAATTCTAAGAGGACAAAGTGTTGTCCTTGAGAATGCAGATAAATTGTATATCTAGTTCAATTTGTATTTTTTTTCTAGAAATTGATGTCTGAAAGGGAAGGGTAATATTGTTCTAACCTTTATCTTAAGGACACTCTTCTCTCTATTCTTGGTGATTATGATCATTTGCAATAACAACGCTCTCCTGCATGACAGGAGTAACCAAAATATATGCTTGATAAACACTGGAGTGGCATCATAAGAAAGGAATGGCAACAATTTGAAAAGTAGGTAAGTTATGTGCCTGAGTGTGCATAAGAGAATTGCTTTATTTTAAGGATAAGGTAAGGAAACAAGCAAAGTACTGCAAGATATTAAAAAGACTGCGACCCAGGCACATGGATATAAATCTGTATTCAGTAGGTAGCAGTAAGTAGGTATACCAAGTTTAACAAAGGGTATTCTTTCACCTGCAGTCAATGTTCATTCTTGAACACTGTATCAAAAGGGGCTTGGGGAACTGTTACATACTTTGGACCCTAAACCACAATTGCAAAAAAGGAGGTGGATGGACTCAGTTATAGTGGCAACAGATGCTCTGTTGGAAGACATGAAAGACCAGGCTTGGGAAAAATCATCGTAGAGAAAATCTATGTGGTTGCTAAGGTGTGAACAATATTTTTGTGGCACTGCATCCATCAATCCAGGCTCAGCTTCCTGAGCTATTGTATATCTTTCAAGCATCACTTTTTTTTCCAAAAAGCTCATGAATGCATGAACTGGTTTTGAAAATGCGCAGATTCCAAGGGCAGCTTTTTATCCATCTCTACTTTAGCAGGATCTCCCCGGATCTTTGCTTCCTTCCCCTTTTTTCAAGCTTGACAGGAGTAACTCTCGGCTTTGGAGTTCTAGGCATGAATGTATGATCTTTGTGGGTACGAGGCAGATTTAGAAGAATAATTTTGCCACTTTTTGTTTCCAGAAATTTGGGAAGCAGTTTCAGAAGCATAACAATGTAAGGATACGCGTGAGATTCACTCCGAATAACATCTATATGCCATGGAGGTGGTGTTCTTTTTAAAAACAGTTTTATTTATCTGAATGCTTCTCTTCCCAAAGTACATTACTTTGGAAAATCTTTCTAGTCTCACAGTATCTCACTTGATAATGAATTATAAATCTGCTTTTTCCTTTTTGTACAATTTTTGTAATTATAACTGCCGTTAAAGTAAAGCTCATACTGCACCATCCTCTCCTCCACATCTGCATCTATATTTCTGTGGAGATTCTCAGTATAAGTATATATTCTTATATAAACTTGAGTATGTAAGTACAGAAAGTGGTTTTTAAGAAAAGACTGGAGAGCCATTTGTCTGAAACGGTATAGTCTCCTGTTTGAGCAGCGGGTTGGATTAGAAGACCTCCAAGGTCCCTTCCAGCTCTATTCTGATTGTTTGATTGATTGATTGTAAAGATTCTCTATACTTCTACTGGCCTCTGTGAAATCTTTTTCTTCCCTTTAAATGCCACACGGAGAATTGGATATTCCAAGGGAATATGGTTTAAGTGAAGAGGAACGTGGATAGTTAACTATTTCTTCCCTAGCTATAGTTGCCCTTAGAAATTGCCTATGTAATAGTTAAATCCCAAAACAAACAAACCAATAGCACCAAAGGACAGTCAGTAGACTGAGAAAAAGATCGAAGCCACCCCCCGACTCAGAGTGTAGGATACGGGAGTATGATTTGAGGTAGTTAGATAAACACCCATCAGACTATTTTTATACATTTCATTTATGGTTATTAGTTAGTGGAACCACCGCCTTTCGAACCTTTTTCACCCTAGACAA
>JANHJO010000029.1:119122-131697 GCA_032468235.1 Pseudoxyrhopus heterurus
TTGAAGTCCACAAGTCTTAAACTTGCCAAGTGTGAAGACCCATGCACTATTGTGTCCTGTCTAAAATGCATTATTCATTAAATTACTGAGGCTGGCTGAGTTTTTGGAAAACCCACCTACTTCTTGAAAAATCTATCCTCTCACAGCCCAGCTATACTTACCTATACTTGTTCTCAGATTATAATCTGAAAGAACAAGATTCAGCAAGCAACTTTGCTGAAAGGTAAGATGATGATAATTTATTAATATATAATCGTTTATGCCATCAAATAACAGCATCTGCCTATCCCAGGTCCTTGATGGATGGATAGAAATGTCAAATCCAGTCTTAACATCTGGCTGACTGTGCAACAAACCATAATAAGAATATATTAAATTAATATGCCACTCAACTCCTAGCAACTTTGGATAATTTACAAATTATTTAAAACATTTAAAAACAAAGGAACAAGACATAAACAAAACAAATCAAAAGAACAGAGATGGCAGAGAGAACAAACATAATGGTAATAAGGAAAAAGAAGAAAAGGAGCATCAATCATGCTCCCCAGTGGCCTGGGTGAAGAGCCGCTCTTCAGAGCCCTTTGAAATCCCAGTAAGGCAGGGGCTGTTTGAATCTCGAGGGAACTTCATTCCAGAGGGCAGAGACTGCTAGAGAGAAGATGAGCTTTCAGATAGCTGGCATTGCATAAGGGATCATGGAACCCTGGGACCCGGAGTGTGCCAACCCTGCAAATTAAGCCGATCAGGCAGGTAACTATGGGAAACTAGTGGTCCCACAAATAACCAAATCCTGTCTCTGGATTTAGCCAGTGAAAAACTGAGACACACATATGATGTAAGCCCAACTGTGGTTTGCTTGTTATGGGCTTATTGTGTTGTGTGAATGCAGCCAATTGTTGTTTGTTTCATCAATGAGGCATGAAAAAGAAAACAGTGGCTTAGCATAATGTATGAATCCAGACACTGTCTGGAATGAAAAGCCATGTATTCTACCAAATTAAAAGAATATAGAGACATTAACAAATATGAAGAAAAAATACCTTGCATGGATTCAGAAAACCTAGCTTGTCCATTCTACTTACTCCCATCATAGACTTGAGCTAGCTCCAGACTGAACTTAGACTAACCATGGCAGAAATATCTTTTAAAGAGAAATAAAATAACAGACTAATACTATCCATAGAGTCATATTTGATTATCTAAGATTGGTTTACCTCCATCTCTCTCAAGAACATACAGGTAATCCTTGTGTTATGACCACAATTGAGTCCTAAAATTGTGCTGCTAAGTGAAACATTTGTTAAGTGAGTTTTGCCCCATTTTATGACTTTTCTTGCCACAGTTAAGTGAATCATTGCATTTGTTAAGTTAGTAACATGGTTGTTAAGTGAATCTGACTTCCCCATTGACTTTGCTTGTCAGAAGGTCACAAAAGGGGATCATGTGACCCCAGGACACTGCAACTGTCATAAATATGAACCAGTTGCCAAGCATCTGAATTTTGATCATGTGACAATGGGGATGCTGCAATAGTTGTTCAGCCCGTTTTATCTTTGAACATCACTAAATGTACTGTTGAAAGTTGAGGACTATCTTTATACAAAATCTTGTAATAGTTGTATTTCTTAGCTGTCACCTTATCAAGACAGAACAATGACAGATGTGTTTTCAGGGTGGGGATAAAGAAAGCCAAGATGCTGGCCATGATCATGTGATCAAGGTCCCACCATTTTTTATGTACAACATAAAAAAGACGGGGGGCTTCGATATCCTATTTGTGGCTGCTATTTGCCTTTTTTTAATCAGATCACGATGAACATTCCTGAACACTGTTTTTCTTTCATTACTGCTGTGACCACAAGGACATTTCTGACTGCAGAGTTCCACTGGAGCAGTTCTAATTTTGTTACTGTAAAAACATCAAAGGCCTAAACACTCACTTAACAACTAATCAGCTATCTACAACACCAACCAAAGTTCTCAACCTATTGTCCACCAGGTGGCATTGGGAATACAGCTCTTCCCAGACAATAAAATTCATGGGAGTTGAAAACCCAAACATCTAGAAGAAGATATAATAGGATATAGATTTCCTAGAGTTGAGGTCAACTTCTGGTAATCACACAGTCGCATTCAGAATTGTATTTTTAATACCCTGCTCCATCCTTCAGTCTTGGGATCTCCTGGAGTTAAACCATAAATAGATTAAGAGGTTCAACCCAGCTGCTTCCAAACCAGCCCATCAGTTAGGCACTGTCACTTGCTGTGGGCATGGAAATGTAAACAAGAACTTCATCCACCCTCCTGGAAGAAGATTGCTGCCAGATGCAACCTTTTTGTGTAATTTACATGCTGCTGTGCTTTTCCCTAATGGCAGGGAAGCTGGATAACTTCGTAATCAATTTGCAACCTTATTTTTCCCTCCTATCTTTTTCTTACTATTGTTGATACTGGGATACTGATTGGTTTCACTAGGAAGCCTGTATGGAAGCACTTGGAGACTCACAGAATACAACAGGTCCAAGTTACTACACACATGCACTTGGATTAGGCTGCAACCCCTAGTAGTAGGAACAGTGTGTGCAAGCATAGAAAATAGAGTATTGAAGTCCTCTAATATTGTTTCAAACTCTGAGCCTTCTGCTCTCCTCCCTTCCACCCACTAGGGCTGTATCTGAGCTACAAAACCTGATGGCTACCAGAGGGCAGCAAACACTCAATGTTTCTGTGCCTCACATTCCCATCTAATGGTTGCCTGGTTTTTGCTACTTGGGTAGGGCAATTTGAAGTAGACAGTTTATTGAAACAGTGTTTCTTCAGTGTGTGAATTAAGGGATGACATCCTTCTTTGTTGTCTGTATTCCAAAGCAGTTTTGTACAACTTTAGATGCTCTGAGACATCCAGCTGGGAATAAAGCTCCCAACATTTCTGGAAGAAACCAGACTGAGGACAACTGCTCCAAACTCAAGATCATCCAAACTTTGGATTTATCTTGTTGCTGCCTAAATCAGATCTAAGGTAGGGATAGATGTTGGTACAATGGTGGGGATACTTCATGGATAGTTGTGGTGCCAGAGACAAGTGTAGATGATGCAAAGATCTAGGTGTACAGGAAGAGAAAATCCAGGGGGAGGGGAAGCAGCTGTGGGAGTAGAGTTGGCTTGTTTGCAGGTGCAGGGGCATTGACTATTTTTTCAATAGCAATGTTTTACAGTGTCATTTGGCCATCATCATGTTTTACAGTGTCATTTGTCTCACTATCGTATACCATACAGTTTTGCTTCCCCTTCACCATAGTAGTGGCTAGGTGATCTATAAACCAGGGCTGCTGCTTCTCTCTCTGAACTACGTGGAAAGAGAAAGCCGAAGTGTAAATGCTAAGCCGTACGAACCTTTCGCCCAGCCAGAGTATTTCATACGCCTGCCGTCTCACACTGCTTCGAACCGTGTGGCCCAGACAGGCTACCAACACGGGCATGCGCGCTATAGGCTGCCATGCTGTTAAGTGTGAATACGGAGACTGGCTCGATCTGGAGCTCCCTTATAGCTTTGAAGCAAGTAGCTCACTTTCGCGTGCATTGGCAATGAGGCAAACTGGGGATATCCCTGGCTTTGACCACCCAAGTCGAGACGAGACGTTTACACTTACGTTTCATCCTTTAAGCGCGCACAGGGGCACACGCCCCCCCCACACACACACACATGAAACAAAGCCAATTAGAGGTGTAATTCATCTCGTGTGTGAAATGAACCAGACCACAGAGAGTGAGAGAGAAGCGGCGGCAGGGAGGAAGGATATTAAGATACGGCTTGTTAAATTTGAGCCTCCAGATTAAGTTTTGGAAATAACGATGCAGCCAGAGGGATGCAAAAGGAAGAGGGGAAAGAAAGTATTCTGCAGTGAGGATTTGGGAAACGAAATCAAGGAAAGTGTGAGCTATTTAAGGTTGTGAAGACTTTTTACTCTAAAGTAAGCCCATTTGAAAATCTTACTTGTACCGTACAAGAAAAGCTTACTGAGAAATGGGGCGGGGCACCAATAAATTGTGGGCAAAGATGATGAATCCAGTTTCATTAGGCAACATCTGTTTCTCTCATCAGCCATGCCATCCCTTATATTCGTAAATAGGTTATCCCCGGACTGGAGTCTGGGCTGAAAAGTCCTGTCATGAAAGGAATTTTATTCTAATACATCTGGAGGTTATCACGTGGTGCTAAATTAATGTGTAAATTTGTACTAAGATTGAGAAGACAGCAATACAGTTTAGAGTGCTTTTCAGGACATAGAATGGAGATTTAAATAGAGTGCTTAAAATGACAAAAAAAATGGACGTATGCAGATCATTTTTAAGGCTTCTCTTATCCATTTCCTAAGGCAACATGCGTTGTCACGGTTAGTTTAATTGGATTTTACTCAATTAAGTCAATATTCGGATTTGCAGCAGGTTACACTGAATATTAAACTAATCATAGCGGGTGGGATCGCACAGCATGCTTGGCTAAAACACGACTAACCAATAAGTTCACGGTTTGTTGTGCAACCGATCACTGAGCACTCTAGCTTTTCCCAACCTGGCGCCCACCTAACGTGGTCATCCTGCAGCTTTTTCCCAGGCAGCGTGGCCAAGGACACCACGCAGAGAAAGAAAGTTGAGGCTTCTCTACGCAATTGGTACGGAGAAACTGAGTATGACGAGACCTTTTATAGCAAAATATGTATTTTATTAAGTTAATATACTAAAAGCAGAAAGATGCTTTGAGTTCAAATACACAACTACAGCCACATATTCAGAAGCATAGCTAACAGTGCAGTCCTGTATATTTGCATTTCGGTGTAGATTAGGTTCAGTATTCCCATGTAGCAAGTTGACAATAATTGATGATGATGTGCCATCAAGTCGATGTCGCCATTCCCAATTACGTGTCTTCCGCTGGTTAGGCATCTTGGTTAATTAGGAATCCAAGGTCATCCGGAGGATACAGTACGTTAGGGGAACACATGAAGTGAAATACCGTGTCTAAAAGCCGAGAGATGTTTTAACTTTGCCTCCAGGATTTCCTAAACATCTGAGTGCTAGTATCCCACATCAGGCCAGCAAAAAGATCGTGAGAATCATTAGCCAGCCGAGTTTCCCACTTTGGCTTCTCGGGGTTGGCGATTGTTAACGCGCCTGTCGGCATTGCAAGTGGGGGAGGAGAGGTCCACACGTGCCTTTGGGAGGAACTGAAACTTCTTTGGATCAGAGCGCACTTTGATGTCTTTGCCGGGGCTGCTAAAGAGGCTGAGGGATTAGAGTCTTCACCAGGGACGCTCTCGGGTAAAACCTCAGCGGCCAGCCCTATGCAATGTTAAAAGATCCGCAGGAGTAAACTATTGGCGTTCAGGGCGCAGCAGGAGGTTGCGAGCGAAGAATCGGCTTCTCTAAGCCTTCCTAACACGGCTGCCGTGGCAACGCCCCCTCCTCCCTCCGTGTAGCACAGAGCTGAATGGAAACGTCCTTTGCTCCTCTGCCATTGGCCCACAGATACCGACGTAGACCGCTATTGGGCAGCGTAAAGGGGAGAGACCTCCTTTAAGGAATGTACTATGGCTTGTCTGGTATTTTTCCCTCCTGGGGAGGGAGGGAAGAGCGGGTAGCACCTTCTCTCTCTTGCTCTGCGAGGCTAAAGGCCGCACTCGTGTGGATGGGGAGATCCAACGTTTTAAACTTGATGGGCTGAGGCCCTGCGTGCCAAGCGAAGGGACGAGCGCAGCCCACCCCGCCAGATCCGCGACGGAGGGAAGCCCAGCCTTGTGTGCATAATCCAGAGCCAGCCAGTCACGTGAAACCTGTAGCCCGCCTCCGCGGCCTTCCCCCTCCCTTCTCTGAATGTGCGGTCTTTTCTAGCTCCCCTCTACTTTTTTTCCTTCAAGGAACACGCGCAAGTTCGTTCCTTAAAGCAAGACTCCCCCGTTTCACGGAGCACTATCCTCCGGTCAGATTGGATACGCAAAACTTGGATACGCGCACGTATGTCGAGAACGTTGAAACAAATAAAAGCTTGTACATTCCTTGGACAAGAGTTACCCGGTTTAAATTCTTCATGGCGGATCAAATAACCAAGATGGGCACGTGCGAAAGAAAGTTCGTCAAAATAATTGGCAATGGGGGAGATCCGAAAAATAGGAACTCGACCCCCTTGACGTCACTTGTGACGAATTACCAAAATTAAATTGTTGGAACACGAAACGTTAATTAAACGCACACGATCTGTGAGAAACTTCCTAACTTTTTTTTTTAAGTCCAACGTTTTGAACGCACAAAAACAGGGCTGGTGAGGCATTTTCTTCAAAGCTCTTAGTGGCAATACTGTTGCATGTAAGCGAGTAACTCGCCTACTCCAGTTTTTAAATTCAGTATTTCAAGTATTAAGGGTTGGTTTGTGGTCTTTTTCTTAACACGGCTGGTTGTTCTTGTAGCAACGCAGACTTTTCTTTGCTTCAAAAAAAAGAGAGAAAAGGGGAGACCGCAGGATCCACCACCCTGTCATTATTTGTGCAGCCCTAGGAATTCAGCTTGGACCTCCCAGGAATCGTGGCTGCTTGAGGCCAAGGCGCCTCCAAAAGGACTTTTTGAAGGGCTCCGGATATCATTTAGAATCTTCTTTCGCGCGCCTCCCCCAAGCTAATTCATGAAAGAAAGAAAAAAAACTATTTTAACAGGTCGCTCCGTGAAGTAATCCTGATGTGCTCTTTGTAAAAACATCTCCCTTTTAAAAACAACAGCAGCAACGTCCTTTCCTTCTTAAAACCCAAAGCAAACCTTTCTTTAAAAGAGCCGAGGGGGTAGGGAGAAAAGAGAAGCATTCCTTAATGGAAGTATTGCATGGAAAGAGGGCTGGATCTCTTTAAGGCTCCCCTGAAGTTGGAGATGCACACACACAAGGGTAGCCTGCCTGGGTGGTCTCTCTACTTTGGTGAGCTGTTGCTAAGCAGCTAATAATAGTCATGTTTGCTGAGTAATTTCTGGCCTCTTTGAGCCAATCGCAGCCCAGAAACCGAAGCCATCTGACAGCCCCAGGGGCGGGATTTCAGCTCTTTTTCCCTTTCTCTCCCCTCTCCCTTTCACCCCTCCTCCTCCTCTTTATCCAAATGGAGAGAGTTCCTTTTTTCTCCCCCTTCTTCATCTCATCTATTGAAGCAAGGGAGCTGCTGCTTGCTGCTGCCGCCGCCGCTGCACACAGTAGAGGAAGAAAGAGAGCGCGACGCACGCATCGAGGAGAGAAAGAGCGGGGGGAAAGCAGCCGGGAGAGCTCTTAGAGACAGCGCTGAGCCCAGACAGAATGGTACAGCGCACCGAGAAAGAGCAGAAGCAACAGAAGCAACGGCGGCGGCGGCGGCGGCTCTTGTGAGATCAAGACTTTCGTCAGGCTTCGCTGGTGTGGCGAGAAAGAGAGCTCGGGCAGAGTCCGGCTTGGCTTCCAGCAGCCGAGCGGCGAGGAGCCTGGAGAGCAACTCGAGCCGCAGGCGAAGCGGTCCGGGGAAGGAAGGCGAGCGCGCCTCCCTGGCTCCGCTCACCCGCGCACCCTGGATGTGGGAAGCAGCAGCGGCGAAGACCTCCGGATCCTCGCGAAATGTTGCAATGGAAGGCTCGGGGTCTGACTCGCCAGGACCAGCTACAGCGGCAGCAGCGGCAGCAGCGGCAGCCAACGCCGTATGAAGCGGTCTGTCAGCAGCAGCAGCGAATCTCCGCCAACCCAGCCAGTCCCCGGTCCTTCCGGATCGTCCCGCAGCAGCAGCAGCGCGCTGGGGGGAACCTCAGAAGACCCAGCCTTTGGGTCGCCAAAACAACAGCAGCAGCCGCGGCGGCGGCGGCTCTGTGGCGGCAACATGGCCTCAGCTGTTAATGCCTCGGAGCCGGAGAGCAGCGGCGACTGTTGTGGTGGTGGTGGCGGCGGTGGAGGAGGAGGAGGCGGCGGCGGCGGCGGGTGCAGAGTGCCAGATCGGCTGGGGAGAAGCGGCAGCAGAAGGCGGAGAAGGATAGTGGAGAACAGACGCGCCGCGCCGCCCGATCTGGAATATCTGCAGCGGCCGAGCTACTGCGATGCAGGGTTCGCCTTGGAGCAGATAGCAAAGGTGCTTTGTCGAGATTTCTCTCTTTTCCTCTTCCAAATCTCGTTTTCTCATAAGCGGCGGGAAGAATCGCCAATAAAATGTTGAAAAGTGGGGTTTGGGGTGGGAGAGGATGTTCTTGACTCCCGAAAGATAAAAAGGCAGCCCTTCGTCCCTCCTACCTTGTACTGTGCTCGTTTTTCTAGTGTGTTGGTGGGATTGCAAATCATCTAATCGCGTTTCCCCGGGTAGTGTATGTAAATGTATGAATGGGACTTTTCTCTCTTTCAAAGGCTTTGATTTTCTATCCAACCCTTGAAAAAAAAAGTTTTGCCCAAGAAAAAGAATTCTAACGTTTTCCAAACCAGTGCTGCTCCCCCACCCTGTGCCCCCCCCCACCTTCTGCTCCTGTTATCCGGTTTAAGTGTAGAAGTGTGATTTCCCTCCAAGGAGGCTCTTTTTTTTCAGTGAATGTCGCGTTTCTTCTTTAGCGGTAGGGCAGAGAGTGAAAATTGCAAGCAAATTGCTAACTTCCACCTTTCCCGTCCTAGTGGAGATAACTCACTCCTCCCTTCAGTACTCGAGGGAGATAACAGGTTTGGTAGCGCCTTCACTTCACTTCGCCGGACGGGAAGAACAACAACAAAAAGCAAAGGCAGCAGTAGTATGTGGATTAAAAGATGGGTTTGTTGGTTGATTTAAATAGAAAGCATCCATGTGGCTGGTCCCTTCCATTCCTCAATATTGTGGCAATTTATCGACGGCTGCTCGGTTTCCAAAGTCGACATCACCCCAGCGACGCCCAAACGGCAATTATAGACTGTAATTCTTAAATTTAGGAGGTTGCCAGCGCGGTCGGTAACCACGTGGGGCCAGGCAGTTGCTGCGAAGCAGGAGCCTAAGGAAGCAAGGCGGGGAAGGGGATGACAAGATTTGCAGGGAAGCGGGCTTCAGCTCTTCCAGAAGGGGGTAGGTGGGGTAGGGAAAGGAGAGCCTTCTTCCTCCTCCAGTCCATCCCAGGATTGTTTGACAGGTCGATTTATATTCCGGTGCTGGGGCGATCGTTCCGGGCTGTAGCGCTATCCCAGCTTGAAGGGTCCCAGAAGCGGTGATATGTTTGAGAAGGAGCGGATCGGGCGGTCGGAGGCCTCCTTGCAAGCCTGAGGGTAGGCAGATGTGGGAGGCGGCGGGGCGTCTGCCACGCTTTGCAGGTTGGCCGGCCTGCTCGGCTGCCCCGGTGTGTCCCGTTCCTGCCACGAACTGCCCGCCCGGGACCCTTCTCGAGCCGCTTTCTTGCCGGCACATTGTGCTTTTCTTTGGGGGCCGGTTCGCCGGATGGCCTGCGGTTCTTTCCCGATCTTAATTTCTTCCCCTTTTCCTTGCTTTTCTAGGGGAGAGCTACTGGAAGAAAAGCGCCGCTGTGGCTGAGAGCGAAATTTCAGAGACTGCTATTTAAACTGGGCTGTTACATTCAAAAAAACTGCGGGAAATTTTTAGTGGTTGGCCTTCTGATCTTCGGGGCTTTTGCAGTGGGATTAAGAGCAGCCAGTCTGGAGACCAATGTGGAGGAACTCTGGGTAGAAGGTAAGGATTGATCCCTCGCCTGGCTTCTTCTCATCCTCCTCCCAAATGAGGGGGGGTGGCTGAGGGAACCGTCCTTTCTCTCAGGAGCAGAGCCTGGTGGTTTATTGGTGTTGGCTGAAGGCCAGATGGCCGCTCTCAGGTCTTGTAATCCATTTCTGAAAGTGATACCTTGTGAGATGGTCTGGGGATGGAAGGGAGGGTGGCTGCTTGGGTGGTGGGAAAGAAGAAAAGGGGGGATCCTTTGGACCCTGCAGATGCCCCCCCCTTTCTCCTGGCCCGTCTCCCCGATTCTGCTTGTGTGTCCAAGGAACTGGTGGTGCCTCTCTTCCCTCGTAGAGCATGAAAGGAAAGTCTGTGTTCAAAGCGGTTTACCTCCTCCGCCATTTTGTGTGTGTGTGTGTGTGTGGGAGTGAGTGAGTGTGTAGGGGTGTATGTGCGTGCGTGTGTCCTGTTAGCAGCAGCAGCAGCCGCAGGAACAGGCTGAACGTGATCTGCACAGCTCTCAGTAGGGCTGTGCTTGTGTGTGGTCCTGTTTTTTTGGACAGCTTTCAGCTTTGAGGGGAAAAAACATTTGTTTCGAGGTAAAAAAAAATGGAAAAGTGAAGCACAGACTGGACACATGTTGGAATGTTTGCAAAGCAGATTCCTGGTCTCCCTCAGTTCAAGAGGGAGGCTTGTTTAACTGGAAGCAGGGATGGCTGGTTTTTTTTTATATATTTTCCAGGGGTAAAATAATGGTTCTTAAATTTAAAAAAATCTCACTGTTGATCTGTTTTTTAAGATGGTAAATTATGGAGATTCTTTTTTAATTCTCTGGGAGATGTATTGACCAATCGGTTAATAGTAATTTTTTAAAAAATTATCTGACTCTTTAGGTTGGGTGCCTAACCTAGGTTGGGTTTATCCCCTGAAGTTTTTGCCAGTAACATTCATTAAAGGGGCCTCACAACTCCAAAGTCACAGTGCATTACACAAAATAGTCATTTGGGAAGGGGGTTCTACTTCACAGAAAAGGACTACAGAGACTTACAGTGCCGTAATATATTTATTTAGAAGTAGATCCAAGTGGGTTAAATGGGACTTAATCCAAAGAAAATGAATAGCAGTGAAATGGTTTAAAGTTGCAGTGCAATTTTCCTACAATGCAGGCACCGGTTAGAGAGAGTTATAATGGTCCAAAGTCTTCCCCACTTATACGTTATTTCAGCCCATTCATGTCCTGACAATATCGGTATTTTCCCTTTGCTGTAAGTTGTCATGAGTGAAACAGCTTAAGTGTAGTTTTCCCTCCTAAGCTGACATGATCTCATTACAGTTTCAAAGTGTGTAAATTCTGCAATGCTTTCTTGCCTATCACCTTGGAGGCAGTCAGGTGATTTTTTTTTTAGCTGGGGGGGCTGAGCTTGAGGGGGGGTCAGTGAGCATGTCCTCTTTGCCTCCCCAGTAAAGTAGTCAGATTCTCTCCCAGTGTTTGTATTGTGGGTTAGCAATTTCTCACCTGAGTTTACCATCTTGTCCCTATTTCTCTCCAGAACATCAGAGAAAAGAGCAGATCCCAAATATTTTATATTGAGAAGAGGGAGGTATTTGTGCCACTCCAATTTAAGAGTAGCATGTAATGACCATAGGGCTCACACTTTTATGTGTGAAGAGGGACATCGCTTTCACAATATTTTGAATGGCAGCTGTGGGCATGTTTATCTTTAATGCAACAAACCTGTATTTACTTAGTATGGTATCCAGAAATCAGTGAGAGATGTTGAACCAGATTTCCTCCCCCACCCCCTTTAATCAGCCCTTTATACTTCCTAGGTTTAATCACTTCACCACTCACTCTGCTATAAGAGAAGTGGGGGCTTAGAAAGTAGTCATTTTCAAGGATCCCTCTTTACATCACTTGGCCTTCATGCTGGTTGTGGCTACGTGCCCTACCATTTTCTCATACTTTGCTTTTCTTTGTATAATTTTAAACTTGAGAGAAATCCAAATGGAATGGAGGGGAAAGAAGGGCAAGCAAACTAGTCTGAATAAGACCAGGCTAAGTCCTGAAGTCATATCCCATCCTGTTTCTGCTGCAGGGCCCCGATTGGTAGTCATTTTCTTTGCTTCTGAAGATGTGTTAAAAGGCATGGCAGCATAGCCAGAAGGAAAACCAATCAGCCTGCCTGTAATAACTGGCACAGTCTGTTAGGAATTGCCTAGCCAAGCAGGGGGGAGGTCTCAAGTGGGGAATTAGCCTTGAATCATTGGGCTGCTGTAAGAGATCCAGGAGTGCCTCTTCTCTCTCCTCCCACCCAATAAGCTCCATGGAATCTTATCCATCTGTTCCCAAGGTAAGGCAAGCAGTCTGGGGATATTCCTGTATTATAGGCAGACTACAGTAAAGTAGCTAGTTTGAATCCTACACATGTGGATCTGGTTGCTTGTATCTGATACACTCACAAGTCACGAGAATAGCTTTCAACAATGACTGAGAACACTGAGGCAAGTTAAAGACTGGCATCTGGATGCAAAGTTTATATCAGGTTTGTTGTATGGCAACTCAGTAGATAACACTTCAACATGGTAATGATATGGTGGACATTTTCTGCTGCCAAAGATTTGGCTCCAGAGAACTGCCATTCTGACTTGTTCTATAGGTCAAGATGTGCCAGTGGAGCAACAGGGAAGGAATGGAGTTATTAACCATATCTAACTCTCTCCATTTCATTGCCCCCAGAGTTGGTACAGAATTGGGTCAAGCTGAGAACAGTCACAACTGACTTCTTACTAACTGAATCCATTTGTCTATGGAGATTCTCAGTCATCCAGATCATGGTTGTCCCAAAGGTGCTTTTTTCAAGAGGCAGATGGACTTTCTGGTTTTTCTTTGAAGAAGAGCTGAAGAAGCTTCTT
>JANHJO010000029.1:156260-169332 GCA_032468235.1 Pseudoxyrhopus heterurus
TTTTACAGAGTCAGCATATTGCCCCCAACAATCTGGGTCCTCATTTTACCCACCTCGGAAGGATGGAAGGCTGAGTCCACCTCGAGCCTAGTGAGATTCAAATTGCAAAATGGCAGTCAGCCGACAGTCAGTAGAAGTAAGCTGCAGTACTGCACTCTAACCACTGCGCCACCATGGAGTGAAGTCCCTGATTTTCCCATTCAAGGCAGCTTACAATAACGTGCAAGACAACTAATTAAGTTATAGTTAAAGTATTAAAACCCATCAACTAAAAACTCACTGATAAAAATCCATTAGTAACAGTATCCACCAGTTTAAAACTTAGTTCAGCAACAAGACAATTTAAATATCAAAAGCCACTCCGAACAAAAATGCTTTTTGCTTTCAGGCGGAAGGACAACAGATGTTTTTGTCAGGGAGTTTGGTAGCCAAACGTGGCTACCAAAGTGTTTCTGCCAAACGTGTCTCTGGTGATTTTAAGGGGCAAAAAATGAGCTATCTTCTGAGGATCTGAAAAATTGGTATGTGGCTTTCCCCTGGGATGAGATGATCACTTGGGAAGATACGTTGGGTAGTAGAAAGCTTTCTGACTGTACCTTTCATTCATTCATTTAATCTTCTGGCTGACTGGAATTTGCTCTCACATCCATCAACTGAAGGCTAAGATTAAAGCATAGATCTGTTTTTATTCTGGCCATCTGAGCTTCATGTGCACAAAGCGCTCTGATTCAGGATCTTCATTTTGTAACAACTATACCATATTGCGGAATACACCCGAACTCCAGTGTAATATTGTACTTGACCTTTTGGATTAATATTTGGATCATGGCATTAACCTTTGGAAAATCCAATTTATCTGCATTTGGGTTTGACAGATTGAAATAGGAGGAATAATAAGCCTTTGAAACTTACCTTGGAATGTCAGATATTAGCTTTTCGGTCCTGTTAGAAATTTGATCTAGTTACCTGTTTTATGTTTGTTTTAGGTACCTTCATTAGCATCCATTTAATTATATACTCTCCTGTGAAAATAAAGTGAACAAATCATTCAGTGTTACTGTACATTGTTATTACTCCTCATGTCATTCAGGATTAAGATCTAATGTTATATAAGGAATGCTTTTTCCCATTCCCAATGCTTTTTGTACATGGTTACTTGATGTACTTTATGGCTTACGATGTACCCTGCCTGACATATGGGCACTCCCAGGTGTGAGTGTAGAATTGTCTGCAGATTACATTCCTGTCCCACATACAACATTGCCAACTAATAATAAGTATAGTACATGACCCTTTTGACACATTTTGGCCAATATGCCAACAGTATTGCCTCTTGTACTCTTATGACAACACTGTTGGGTTCTTACTGGATGTTCCTAGTGTCAATCGTGAGGGTTTTGTTTGTTCCTTTGTTTTTAAGAAATCCTATTGTCAAAGCAGAAATTATATCTGCAGAAGAGAATATGTTTTGTTGGATTGTGTTGCTTGGAATGATGCGTGTGGTCATTGGAAGTAGCGCCTGGTTAGGTCCTTCTCCAAACTCCTGTTCTCTTGATGTTAGGCTGGACATAAACACTAATGAAGAGGCCAAAACACACAAGAGTAAGGAGTTTGGCCGCTGGCCCCCATGAAAATGACATTTACTTTCGTTTTTTTAATTGATTGGTGGGGAGGGAGGCTAGCACAAACCAACTGCCGGTACTAACCAAGTAGAGTAATAAAAGCTAACTGGTTGCCTAAATATATAGGTATATTTATTATTGGTGGGAAGTTTTGATTTTACTGTTGATTCCCTTTGAATCCTATAAACTTGAAAATAAATAAATATGCCTGTTTCTATAACTTTTTGGTCTCCTAATAGATCTAGAAGTCCTTAAAAGATCCAGAAATTATATCCTCAGCATGTCAATGTACCTTCCACTTGGTAGGATGCAAGCCACAGTATATTGGTTCATAAGTTTGTTTCTAGATTAGAGATTCTAGCTTCTATAGAATAGCTGAGGCATGCTGAAGATAAATTAAGCTTGGGTTGTGCTGCTGGCACATTGCCCAACATTTGTCAAAACAGACAGGTACTATATTTACTGATAGCAGGCAATGTTGCGTGTGGCACAGGATGATTAAGATTAGTAACCTAGTCCGTACCTTTTGTAACTTACTGGAAAGTGTTTTGGGAAAGCCTTAATAAATCAACACCTTAATTAGCAATAGAGGCCAGTATCAGTGGGCTCATCTAGTGATGATTAGATGACATGAATGGTTGTGTAAGAACAAATGCGAGAATACAGAAAAGATGAATGTGTCATTTAAAGATTAAGAAACAATGCTGTTGGTGAAGATCTGCATTAAAAAAGTCAGTGACCTATTGGTTTGGAGAAAATCATTAAACTACGTATATGTAGTTTAAGCATATCTGTTCGATTAGTATAAAAGGCTGAAATACAGTAATGAATGAAGTATACAAAGATAATGACATTTTGAATGTGTGTTATGTGTGTAGATCTTGGGGAAAATTGAAAGAAAGTAGAATGTAGATAGACTGCAGAAAGAAGAGAAAGTGTAAAATATATGAAAAAGTATGACGAAGAAAAGAGGATGCGGAAGGTGCTTGGAATACAGTGAAAATTGATGTTACAGCATGAAGGAAGTGTTGGGAATAACACTAAGTTTGAAAAAGGATACTTGGTGATATGATGAACTGAAAAGGCTGTGGTTGAAAAAATGAGAATTACTGTTTCAAATGATGAGAGAAAAAGTAATGCAATCTTGATGGAGAGAAAAGATAATTGCAAAAATGTAATCAAAGAGAGCAAGAAAACAGTTAAGAGTAAAGGAAGCAGAGAACGCACAGAGCAATTTTGATAGAAATTAAAAATTGTTTTGAAACTGGGGATGACAGCTAAACAAGTTGCCTCCAGCAGAGTGAATGGAATTACAAATAGCAGTGATGAAATGCTTTGGAATGAGACTGAAGGGAAGGAATTTTGGGATTGTTATTTTAGAGATTTGCAAGGGAATGCTAGAGATGTGTCAAAGACTGAATTTGAAACAAATGCTAGTTAGGGAAGAACATAATAAATTCATTAAGAATGTTCAAAAATGGTGAAGTTGCAGGACCAGATGATGTAACTAGAGGAATGTTATTATTTATGTATTTATTTGATCTATTTATAAGTCACTTCAGTTGCCAAAACAGTTGTGGATTAAATAGGAATGAGGTTTGCTTATGGGATGGCTGGTGAGCTGGAGAAGTGCTGGGTATGTAGTCATAATTGATTGGATTAGGACCAACAAACAGCATTTAGAAGTGTTGTTTCTGGACATGCATGTCTATATGAGTGATAGGCAATTTATGATTGGGAGAATTGTAGTTTCCAAATCTAAAGTATAGATTTTGATAATCTGAAGAAAGTTTTATCACAGGTACATGATATTTTTACCAGTTTTTCATAGGCTGATAGTTCTGCATTTAGCAATGTTCTGATTACCTCCAGTCCCACAAAAAAGTACATTAAATGTCCCAATTTCCAAAACCTGCTGAAAAGTCAAATTTTAATGATTTCCTAAAAACCAAAAGGTTAGGAGCTATTCAAATTTTCAGGGAAACAATCACTTCTGGTCATTGTTGTTGTTGACATTTCTTGAGGAAAGGGATATGCCACCAGATCTTACCATATGGACAGAAACAATTGAAAGTATACAGTCTCAAAAGTACCAAGATCCCAAGCCATCTAAGGGTTTTAAAAAGTCAGGTATTGCCTTGAATTGAACCAGAAGGTAACTGGTAACCAGTACAGATCTTGAGGTTGTGGTGTTACATGGGGCAAATCAAGATGTGCTCATGGCTACTAGAGCCATATCATTTTGGACCTTCCACTTGCTCTTATAGAGCCAGCTCTATTTTGAACTATGTATAATTGTCCAAGAGAGACATGATTGAATTTTGATTGAAGCAAATTGTGAATGAAGGAAAGACCTCTATATTTCAAGCCAGTTGTCAGGAAGCATGATCCCATCTTAGAACCAAAACTCAAATTTCTCTGCTCTATGTTGCTGGGGTATTTGGTCAACTTGTTCTTCTCCATCCAGATTCTAACGGGCTGCAGGATCAGAGCAGTACCTGTCTGGCCTAGGTCTGAGATGTAAAGTTGCATATCATCTGCATACTGATGATACCTGACCATATTGATTGAACAGATCACCCAGTGGCTTCATATGGATGTTAAATAAGAGTTGAGAAAGCAAAAAGTCCTATAGCTCCCTATAATTCTACCAACTTCGATTGCTTCATTAGGTAAATGAGAAGTACCACAAAACAGAGATACCCTTCCCTTGGAAGCTGTCAGAAAAGATACCATGATTAATGGTATCAAAAGTCTGCCTCAAGACAAGCATCAGATCTAGTTTGTTCTTTCCTACGTAAGTTAAGCTCTGAATGGTCTAGAACAGGGGTGTCAAACTGGATTTCTTTGAGGGCCAGATCAGCATTGTAGTTCTCCTCTGTGGTCTGGCGGGGTGCGGGAGATCCGCACGCAGCCCCCTGTATCTTGTTTTTGCCCTCCATGGCCTCCTGCAGCACTCTGCTGGCCAAAAACGGACCACATGGCCCATTTTTGGATCGCTTTTGGGCTGTTTTTTGGCTTGTTTGGGGCCCATATTTCAGCCCATGTTTGGCCTGTTTTGGGCCCATTTTTTGGCCCGTTTTGAGCCCATTGTCGGCCCAATTTGGGCTCATTTTTGGCCTTGTCTCGGCTGGCAGAGTGCTGTAGGAGGCCATGGAAGGGGAAAATGAGGTGCAGGGGGGCTGCATGCGGCCTGTTTTAGCCACCAAAGGCACCTTGATATTTCCAGGCTGGCCCCGTGGCCTGGATTTAAGCACCCAGTGGGCCACATCTGGCCGGCAGGCTTTGAGTTTGAAACCCCTGGTGTAGGACCATGGTTCCCATGGCAAAGAAAACTGGTAGAAATTCCCTAGTGCTATAACCCTAGGAAAATCCACTGCTTGCAATGAGTTTGAACAACCTGGATA
Source organism: Pseudoxyrhopus heterurus (assembly GCA_032468235.1). Classification (NCBI taxonomy): domain Eukaryota; kingdom Metazoa; phylum Chordata; class Lepidosauria; order Squamata; genus Pseudoxyrhopus; species Pseudoxyrhopus heterurus. The sequence goes on from JANHJO010000029.1 coordinate 161,290, forward strand.
GGAATACTCCCATGCTGTAGGAAAAGCAAAGAACAGTGGTGTAGTTCCAACTTATCTCTAGAAGTCAATTTCCACAATGAAGCTTAACGTATGGTTATCCAAAGAACAGTGCCCCCTGGCACCATCAGAATCTCTTGGCTACAATTGCCAGGCAACCTCCCCTAACCTAGGCTTGCCACTGATGCCAACCCTGAGATCTAGACAGGCACATCTCCCATAAGGGAAGACCTCATTTTTGATGTGTTGCAGTATGGTGCTGGCTGAAATTATGCTTGAAAATATTTGGAAGATGGACATTGTATAATGTGTGCAATTTTTAAGACTTGTGCTTGTCACGTTTGACTGTTGAAGTAGAAGAAAAAGGAAAGAAATGGAAGGTCAGAAAAGAATTTTAAGGTGGAGTTTTTTGCATGTTCTACACAGAAAATTACATAAATGATTTTAACATAGCGCTTAGGCTTTCATGCCATTTTATGGCATTATTTTGTATTTGATATAACATGGAGCATAGTTGCAGATTTTGCTTCAAAGAATTCATTTGCCATGGGAATTTGAGAGGGGAAAACACATTGTTATGCTATATTGAGACAGACTAATAAATATATAGTAGTAAGCTATATATGGGTTGTTCTGCAACAGCGATGGGCGGTTTCTAAATATCAAAAATAAAAAAATATATGAGTAGAATTCGAAATTAGTCTATAGATTAGTTCCTTTCATTTTCAGAAACCACTTTGACATTCTCTTAGTGCTGAGGCAGGCCTGCACAACATGTAGCACACAGGCTACTTGTGTTTTGGAAAAATAATCATTTCACTGCCCCCAATCAATGCCATCACTAGGTAAGATCTGCCATTGTCACCAAGATTTTTACGTCACTTCCATCCCAAAAGACACACCGAAGAACACCTCCAAGCCTCACTAACACTGCCAACTCTGTTGCTGTCACCGCTCTGCTAGTCGCCAAACAACTGATTGGCACATCAGCTGTTCCTTGTAATCTGCAATTATTTTTAAAGTATTAATCTGATCCTTTCTCCTCTACAAATTGTGGTGTCCTGGACAAATATATGATGTTAGTTTGGTACGTGAATAAGACGTTTGCAAAAGTAGTATTAAGATTGTGACATTTTCCCTTCTTAATGTTTGGGACATGCTTGAATTTTGGAGATGATATCTGTGGAATGAATTTCTGTTATCTGTCAGTGAAAAAGATTTGTTGAATAATTTGATATTTCTCATGTGCTTCTTTTCTCCATTTCTTCTATTACCTGTATATGAAATATTACTTTGTAACTGCTATCTGAATATACTATTTTTAAATTCATTAAAGCTGTTAATATATCTCAAAATAAGTTGCCACAATTATTTTTATTTATAACTGACCAGTACTAAAAGATGTGCTGTCAACATAATTTCCTTAGATTTCTAAAACCATCTGTTGATTTATTATTATTTTCTCTTTAACTTTATGCAAGGTTGGAAAAGTCCACTTTTCTTGCTGTTATGTTATAACTCTGATTGAATTTGCCTTGTTAAGTGAGATTAATAGAGTTTGACAGCATCTTGAGTCAGGGGCAATCATGTCCATTGACATTAAACAGTTGGCCACTTATAATGCTGTCCTTTGGCATGCATAGATTAGTCCTCTTAGTTGAAATAAGAAATTCTGATGAGTCCAGAAATAAATCAGTATATGAACTTGAGTATGGATGACAGAGCATGTACTGTATTTTACAAACAAGATAGTAATAAGTGTCATTTGAATCTGCAGATTGTTTATTCTACACATTTTAAAATAAAATTGGACATGATTTGCTGAAAGCAGAAAGAATTTGTTGGGAAGTCCAATTTTTGAAATGGGGTTTAAAATCAAACTTGACAACGTCCGCAATATTTTGATAGATTTGCATACATGCAAATTTTGCATTCTGTCTTAATAAATGAAATTATGACACATTTACACATTTCATTTATCTATGAGTACATCTATAAATACAGTTTCTTTGTAATTTGGACTATTGTTTTCATTCAAAACAGAATTATAGTCTAACAATAATTTCATTAAATATTTCCAAATATCAAAATAATTAGTTGCAATTACAAATGAGAAGAGTGAGTAATTCATATTTTTATTTATTGTGTCTAAAACATGAGCCCAAGTATTTAGAGGCAAAAGTTGCAGTTGTTAGGAAAAAATTATTTATTTATTTATTTATTTATTGTTGGCATTTATAGGCCGCCCCACTCCCGAAGGACTCTGGGCGTACAATTCATTGAACTACAGTTCCTAATTCTTATTACTGCCATTGATTTTATTCTTTTTTTAATGGAAATTACTATGATTCTGCAATTGTTCACCATTCTACATTTTTATCTTGTTCCTTGGAAATAGCCTAAAAAGCTACTTTTTCACACATTAACTTTTTTTGGCCATGGTCATGGTGCTCACAATCATTTTTTCTTTTTCTTTCTGTTCCCCTCTTATCTATGTCAAAAGGAGGTACAGTTCACCAGCTCCACTCTAAGGCAGATGTGCTGCTGTGTCCTTCTGCCTAGTCTTGTATGTAGACTCTGAAACTAGTTAGAATTCTACATGGTGTACCAAAACTGTGGTCACCCAGAATAAAGGGAAAAATGAAATACTGAAAAAGATAACAGGAAGAGAATTGATTGGGCTGAGGGCCTCGTTAGTGTATTAGGAAACAAGCTGAAACAAAGATAACACATGTGTAAATTGATTTCTCATGAGCCCAAGGGTGATTCCATATTTCTTTAGGAGATTGTGCTTATGTGTTTGTACACATGTTAGATAAATGTGCTCTAAATGCGTTGTAAGGATATAGTGCTGAGAATCCTATCAAACACTATAGCATAAGCATTAGCAATAGCATTTAGACTTATATACCCCCCCATAGTGCTTTACAGCATCCCTCTGGGCAGTTTACAATGTCAGCACATTGCCCTCAGCAATCTGGGATCTTGGAAGGATGGAAGGCCTTCAGTTGGTCAGAATCGAACTTCTAGTTGTGAGCAGAGTTTGCTTGCAATATTGCATTCTAGCCACTGCTCCACTGGGGCTCATCACTCCCACATTTGATCAGCAAATAAATTAAAAGACGAGACAGTATGCAAAACCAAATACATTTTAGCTCCTTCTTAAAACATTATACAGCAGTATTTAGAGGATAAGCATTCATGGTTAAAAATGCTGTTGAAATAATTAGTGTTCTGTCAATTTGAACATATCTGTGAAAAACACAGGTTTAATGAAGACTGTAATAAATGAAGTGCAGTAGTCATTGACTTACCACCACAATTGAGACTGGAATTTTGATCACTAAGTGATGTCATTAAGTGAGTCATTAAGTGACCAGACCTGATTTTACCACCATTTTTACTGCTGTTGTTAAGTGAATCACGCAGCCGTTAAATGAATCCAGTTTCCCCAATTGACTTTGTTTGTCGGAAACCGACTGGGAAGGTTGCAAATCACAATCATGTGACTGCAGGATGCTGCAATTGTGTCTTGTAATGACATGACCGCAGGATTGGTGCAACAGTCATAGGCCACTTTTTCCCAGGCTGTCGTAACTTTGAACCATCATTAAATGAACAATTGTAAGTCAAGAACAACCTGTAAGTCCCTACATGTTTAGAAAAATATGAAAGATAGGACCTAATATTTATATGTCTTCAAGTACTGAAATGTTACTTTGACAATGATCAATGAAGCCTCAAGGTATGGCCATTGCTGAGAATTCTGGGTATTAAAGTCCACACATTTGGCGAGCACCCAGGTTGGGAAGCTGCTTTCCCCAGCTTACTGCCATTTAATTAGTCATGACATCCATATTCTGATACACTAAAGTTCACTACGGAAACTCCAGACTCTCCCAATAGTTTATTAAATGTAAGTTGGCTGTCTTCTGAATCTGCACTGTTAAGTGACCTTCACTGTTAAGTGACCTGCACTTAACAGTATTTTTATATTTTAACTAGCAGCAGCAAGATACACTAATGTTGGTTTACTCTTTTCCTCGTAGCTGCTTTTATTTCCTTTCTGCTTTTGCCAAATTATTTAGGAGAAGAGTGTAAATTGAAGCCATTTATCTTGAAATGTACCATAAACAGCAGACTGTTTATACAAGTGTAAGAAATTGTAACATAGAAATATTTGGTCTGGTCTGGAAGGAAAAAGGATTTTTTTAAACAAATTTGTACATGCAGAATTTTTGGTATGATACTGAAAATGCATGTGTTTAGCAAAAATGGACTTGTGACTTGCCTTTGCAGTATGGAAACTTTTCTTAAAAAATTAAGGAAAATGGGTGTGGCTTTTTCTGCACTGTACACAAAATTAGCTCTCTTAAATTTGCTTCAGCTCTGAATAAACTATAGAATATTCCATGCATATGGAAAAATTTATTGGGGAGCCTGTGAGCTTTTAGAATGCGTATAAAGAGTCAATTCTTGCTGGCTAATCCCAGGTTGTAAATATTTGTCTGTCAGTTGGTGGGCGAGTGAGTCGGGAGTTAAGTTACACACGGCAGAAGATTGGAGAAGAGGCCATGTTTAATCCTCAACTGATGATTCAGACACCACAAGAAGAGACTGCTAATGTACTAACAACAGAAGCACTCAGACAGCACCTTGATTCTGCACTACAAGCCAGCAAGATACATGTATATATGTACAACAGGTAAGATGGAAAGAAAAAAGCTCTTCTCCTTCAAATCTCAGAGCATTTGTGGGAATGATGTGCTCCAACCTGATCATTTTCTGCAGTAACATATAAATCAGAACTCATTCAGAAGAAATTCAGAAGCTCCCTAGAAGTTTCTTTTATTGTAGGAACAGAACTTCCTTGAACATTTGCTTTTCAACATTTGCAAAGTTATTAGTTTTCCCAGAGAGCTACTTTGGATGAAGCCAGATGAGTGAGACATTTGTTAAGTGACTTTTGTCCCATTTTATGACCTTTCTTGCTACAGTTGTTAAGTGAATTACTGCAGTTGTTAAGTTAGTAATAGGGCTGTTAAGTGGATCTAGCTTTCCCATTGACTTTGCTTGCGAGAAGGTCACAAAAGGTGATTATGTGACCCTGGGACACTGCAGTCGTCATAAATATGAGTCAATTGCCAAGTATCTGAATTTTGATCACGTAACCATGGGGATGCTGCAACAGTTGGAAGTGTGAAAAACAGTCATGTTACTTTTTTCAGTGCCGTTGCAACTTTGAGCGGTCACTAAATGAACGGTTGTAAGTTGAGGACTACCTATACTGTTCGCCTGTTTCAGCCTTAATTCTTCAATTCAGAGGCAGTTAAAAAATGTCAACGTGGCAGCTTTCATATGGCTTCAGCTACCATCTTGATTTTGTTGAGCCCCACTGCCTGTGACCCTGTTTTTTTTGGCAACTGGGAGCTGGGGAAAATCTTGATTTAGCCACATCTCTAGATGTTCATCATAGTTTACAATGTCTGAAGCCATTGTACTTCAGATATTAAAAAAATAATCTTTTCTTTTTGTCATAAAACATATTCAAAGTATAAATTCGGACTGTGTTGCGTTGCTGATATATCTAGTATAAACAGGTCCCTGTTGTGGGAGTCAGTAATATTAAACAATGGTTTAAGCTCATGTTAAAGCACAAATTTCAACTTATCTTGAAGGTATCTTACAGTGAGTTTGTTTTGCAAAGTTCAGAACTGTTTTTGATCCAGTGTAGATAAACGCTCAGCATAAATTTTCTCTGACATACTGGAAGGATTCAAAGCAGCAGGGACTCCTTTGCATTCACCAAGCGGTAAAGAGAATGGGCATTTTCTCTATAGCATCCTTCTGTGGCCTAATACCCTCCAGATGTGCCAGAGTTCTATGCTCTTTAGCAGACATGAAATGTATCTCACATCTGGAGCGTACCAGTTTGGAAAAGGCTGACCTACAATATTGCAAATTTAATTTCCATTAATCTTGCCTGGTGGTTTCTGAGAAATATGAATTGCATGATTAGAATCATGAAGTATCCTCAATACTAGAGGCTAAAAGGCCATAAAAACCTAACTATTATTGCTGTCATAAGGAGATTATACCCACACAGGTGATCTAATTTAATTCAAATGACAGCATGTCCTAAGAGAAGCAAAAAAGAAACTTTGAAAATACAGGTAGTTCTCAACTTACGACCATTTGTTAATGTAATGTTGCTCTTCATTTTTGCAGACAATGGAAATTGGAACACTTATGTCACAAATCAGGGGAACCCATCACAGAAACAGGTTACATGGACAAGGTAAAGACCTTATATTATATATTATATTATATTATATTATATTATATTATATTATATTATATTATATTACAGTATATTATATTTATTATATTATATTATATTATATTGTTACATTACATTAATTTATTTATTACCTGCGTTTATTATTTTTACAAATAACTCAAGACAGTGAACATATCCAACACACCTTCCTCCTTATATTTTATCCACAATCCTGTGGGGTGAGTTGGGCTGAGAGAGAATGATCAAGTCACCCAGCTGGCTTTCATGATTAAGACAGAATTTGAACTCACGGTCTCCTGCTTTCTAGCCGGGTGCCTTAAGCACTAGACCAAATTAGCCCTCATGCATTTTTATGTATATTTCTGTAGACGTGTAACAATATTTTGAGGGTTTTTTTCTGTCTCTTTTACAGATTATAGAACACCTTTACCCTTGTTTAATTATCACACCACTGGACTGCTTCTGGGAGGGTGCAAAGTTACAGTCTGGGACGGCATATCTACCGTGAGTAATATCTACCGTGCATATCTACCGTGTATTGCTTTCTAACTTTTTTTTTACCAGTTTAATGGGGCTTCACTTAGCTACAGTTTATTCTGATGTTGGATTGAACACGAAATGTGAGGCCTTCCAGACAAATATGCATACAGATATCTATTTAGCGTGCTTTTCTCTTTAAAAGAGATGTTTAATTACAAAATTAACATCCCATCCAATTATTTTATCTGTTTTGAATGCAAATACACAGGAGAATTGACATCTGAACCAGCACGTTTGCAAGTACAGGCAGAGCAATTTCCTGTAGGACTAGCAGCTTATTATTTTTAGCTTCCCTTCAAAGTGTATCACCACACAGATGTTGCTTCTTCGCAGGTGCCCCATATATGATTTTATTTGTAGGGATAACCTGATTGTTTCATTGGGATCAACATGAACTATAGTCGTGAACCAAACTAAGTTACTTCAGTTTTATTCTCAGTTAATTCTATCACTATCAGTAATTTAATTTGGATTGAGGTAGGCGCATGAAGTTGGGTAAAAAAAAAAAATCAAGATGGCAGCCACAACCATATGATTAAAGTTATATCACATTTTACATGCATGTCACCATACATGTAAAAGGACAGGAACATAGATCACACACTGCTGCAGCTGCCATCTTGATTTTTTGACACTTTTCCCTACCCCATCCCTGGGCCTTGGCTATCCTGGGCTTCAGTCCTATATCTGAACTAGATTACTAGAATTGATACTTACATGATCATCTCAGTATCAACTTTCATTGAGAGTAAAACAAACAATTTAAACAATGTGTTTTAAAAAATTTGAGGACTTTCAGTGAACTCAGTCATGGGAGTGAACATACATGTGAGAGATTACAGTAACAGCTTCTGAGTTTTTCATGAGTTGAAGTGTATATGATAGGGATGTCTAAATTTGGTATATGACCTGCTTATGTTTTTCACATCTATTTATACAACAGTTTATTTTGTTTCATGCAAAAGAATGCATTAACTAAATAAACAACAAAAAAGGTCTTTGGCCTATTACAAGAGAACTCCCAAATCAATCACTGTGTTTTCTGACAACTTCCATCATATTTTAGAATGTTTCTGTTATGACAGGAGGGGCATTTGCTATAATTTGATCATTCTGATTTCCCTCTGTGATGGAAAAGATCTATAGCAGGGGTGTCAAACTGGATTTCTTTGAGGGCCTGATCAGCATTGTAGTTCTCTACGGGC
>JANHJO010000029.1:217275-228849 GCA_032468235.1 Pseudoxyrhopus heterurus
TATATAGCTTGTGTGTTTTACACACACACCACACATGCGTGCGCACACATATAGGTCTTGTGATTTTTAATTGCAGCCTTGCTGAATGGCTTCGGCTGAGATGATTTATTTATCTTTGCTGAACTTTAAGTGAACAGGGGGGCTCCTTTTTTTGTCTTTATTTGTACAGGGAAATAACTGAAGCAAAGAAGAGGCCAAAGATGGGAGACCTCGTCTTTCCAGAAACACTTGAAGAGAAACTACTTCAAGTTATGGGAAAAAAGGACAATGCTGCACCAGGACAAATATTCCCCTTTACTGTAATCTATTGTAAATTTTTGTGAATTATTTCTATAAATATTTAAAAGATGTACACATCTGTAATATACGAGAGAAACTGTGTAAAGTAGTATAATCTGGAGTTGTATTAAACTCCTGTTTAACAGAGTGGGGACTGTTGTTTGTGCTCTGTACTTACTGTACGTTGATTTCTATGCCACAATTAAGCTTAAACTAATCATAAATTTCAGCATATGTTGCTGCTGCTTAAATATTGTATGATTTACATGTATAATTCTATGCAAATATTGCTAATGTATTAGGATATTTTTGTGTAAAGGTTCATAAATATATATATTTGTGTGTGAGAGACAGAATGTGTTAAACTATTTTAAAAATTGTCATATCACAGCCCTGTGGTAGTATGAAATACTTCTGTTAACTTTCAAACACGCTATGCGTGATAATTTTTCTTTTCTGTTTTTTTCCTTAATGAGCAGATATGAAGAGCGGTGTGTTTAATGCTGATGAATGAAGTAGGCATAGCTGTGTGGTTTGTGTACTGTAGCTGTTTTGTGGAGAACAGATTATTGTGAACGTCTAACATATGCCCTGCTGAAATGAATGTAGCACTGAAAGTATGTGACTTACCTATAATTCTCATACCTTAACTAATGGCTCACATGTAAGAGCTTTGGCCAGAAAATTATCTGTTGTATAATCCCTTTTTTGCCTTTAATAACTTACCAATGCTGGCTAAGGCTACAGATTTGTACTTTTCAGTTCAATCAGCATTAATGCAAGTTTTCATGGGTGAGCAAATTTTTGTAAGATTGCAATCAGTCAATAATAATTAATTAATAAAATTCCACATCCAGTCTAAACAGCTGGCTCTGTGACAAACCACCAATAATAATAATAATAATAATAATAATGGAGCTTAACAATTGTTAATACCAACATATAAAAAATACAGAAGTGGAATGATTGGGAGCCAGCATTTGTAGGTTCTAGGCTTTTGGTGTATTGTACTTGGCCATGAGCGAACTACAGAACTGCCTCTGCTGACTGCACCGTGGCTGTATCTCCAGTGAGAATAAAATAGCTTCTTGTCCTCACTGCATCATCCCACCTACTCAAAACAGAATAAGAAAGAGATGCTGGAAGCTGAATGGCAAAAAGTTTGATGTGTTTTAGAACTGCACTTGATCATCATGATCATAGATAGTCACGGCTGCAATATGCAACACAATTGATGTAGTTCATCTTTTTTGTCCCAACATTTAATGAAACTTTCAAGTTAGTCAAATACATTTTCATTCAGGTTATCGGATCTGAAAACACGTCCCTTTTAATGTTGTCTTCTCCAAGCTGGCAACCCTGGTGTGTGTTGTACTATAGCCCCTTTAATCAGGAAGACACTAGGTTGAGAAACACTGTCTTAATACATCTTAAGTATTAATAATTTACATGTTTAAATAAGCATCAGTAGTTTTCAAATTTGTAATAATGAAAAAGTTACCATATTAGGCATAGTCCAGCAAGGAATTAAGATGGTTCATTTAACACTAATTTTTTATGGCTTTCATTTCTCAGAGTGAAAGAGTAACAAATGTATAAAAGAAAATATAGTAAAATAGGAACGAATTACTTGAAGCAATCAAGTAAGAAAGGCAAATCCTTGAAATGATATCGTACCAGAAGATGGAAGCTACACAAATTGATATATGCCCTGTATTCCATATAAAACTACACCAACTTGAAGGTTTTCATAAAAAATTCAAAGTTTCATCCTTTAATTAAATGTTCTTTAAGTTTTCAATTTTAAACGTTATTTCTACATTTCAAAAAAAAAATATTTGTTTTGACTTATGTAACTATTACGAAAAGCATAGAGTCAGCATGGCTTCCCTACCATCTTTGTTAACATTTAGCATCTTAGTTTAAAATAGTAACAGAGGCTGAAAAATAGGTTAATTTTCTCTGCTGTGTCCCGATCTCATAAAAAGAGAAATTCCTGCATTTCTTCCACATGTTGCATGAGCTGCCCTTACATCATCATATCCACCAAGAGAATTCTCCTTTTCAACAAAACTATGAGGAGCATGAGAGACAACATGCAAATAGATCTCCTACATATAATTTGAGTTAAAAGCAGGATTATATGCACAGTGATAAAATACACTCTGATAGCATTTGAAAGCAGTGTCTTGCTAGTGCATAGCTCAGCAAATACTCTTCTGAACACACCTCAGTGAATAAAAGCTAATGCTTTTACACATTGCATGTTAAATTTGAGACTTGTGCTTATCCATCAGCACTCATTAGATATTTGTTAAGAGGTTCTGGAACAACTGCTTTTATCAAATTAGCCAAGAGGAGCTATGTCTAACCCCCCCGCCCCCAAATATATTTAAGCGATTTTGCATCAAGCAATGTAATAACTAAATTCAGCTTGATTTAACTTTAGTAAGAAGCAGTGTCATTCAGACAAACTTTGGTAGCCCTTATTGTGTAAGCCTGATATGATTATTTCACAAATCAATCTCCCTATTTAGTCACTGTTTGAATAGAGTAATACCTGTCTTGCTCACAGCTTCTCATTTCTCCCTGCTATATATCTGTCATTGTAATACATTAACCAATATGGCCCTTTCAGCTCAATGTATTACATTAGTAATACATTGAGGAAAGTGGTTGTGGATATCTGTCTAATTTGAATTTTCTGAAGAACAACTGGGTATCTCATTGTCTCAGTGGTACGAAAGGCAGGAAATATCACTGTAGGCCTATTTTGCCACAGAAGCATCTAAATACTCAAATCTTGGTAAAGTTAGTTTATTATAAAGAGAAAGAATGAATCTTGCAAAGTTGGTACCAATTGTAAGCTATATTCTCTGTCAGGTACTGGTGACTCAAAAGTTATGACAGTTGCTTAGTTGCTTCCTATTATTTTTTAAGAAAGGGAGAAAGTGAGCAAGTATAAGAATGTAGTTTTCAGTAGTTCTCACTTTAACTTTCCTTGGTGTGTGTGTCTGTGTGTCAGAGAGATATTTTTGCCTTTTTATTTTATGGGATTGCCTACTCCTTGGCGCAAAGTATAGACCATTTTCTCTTGTCACATTGGCAAAAGATTTCAGTGATCAGCTTTTCTATGTTTTTAAATGATAAATTGTTGATATTTATATTTTTGTATCATAAGAATGTTTTCTTACAGTATTTTTCATGCCAGTTTATAACAAACAAAATGCAGGGATTTTATTTCTATTGGAAACACTATTACAGCTATGTTTTTACTTTTTAATTGAAATTTTTATTTGTATAGAATGCTTACTAATGTTAAATAGGAAGAGAGTATATAACATTTACATTAAGAACTCATTCAGTAGATTTTTTTTTAGAGTGAAGTCGAAAGGAAAAAATATTCAGACTGGTTCTCATTGCCTGTTTTTAGCAGGAATTGGTTTGTATTTCAGTTACAAAGATAAAAGTATGCCATATAATTTATTTATATGAAAATTTATTTTTGTAGTGTACATAGTAGTCCTCAATTCTTTTGACAGAATTATATTTTTAAAAGAGTTTATATGTGACAATGATACCATTATGTTTTGGAACAATGCTGAGACATAAAATACAATGCACATTTTTCATGTATCCCATTTGCAAACAAAATCAAGGCCAACAGTATTAAGAAGAGAGTGGAATATTACATGTCATTCTGAACTGTTTAGGGTTCCCATTTTGTGATCTAGTGTGGTTCTCAATTTTAAATCATAAATGAAAATTTGTACAAACTCTCTAAACATTAATGTTCAAACACTGATAGAAATTCTAACATGAATAAAAATATTATAACTTATTGTTTACGTATTTTGCTTGTGGAACATTTATTAAAAATGGTGGCTTGCATCTTCTTTGATTCATATAGGCTAACTGAAACAATATTCTGGACAACCTTTTTAAACACAGCAATGACCTTAATTGTTTAACATGAAATGTTTATGGTGGGATTTTAAAGACCTGCATAGAGGCCATCTCAGAGTTGCTACAAATCTTTGGTGTGCAGCCACAGATCTAGAATTCTGACAGATTGTGGACTGAGACTGCTTTGCTGCCTAGACAATAAAGGGAATTCTTCATTGAATTCTCAAGAACCAGATCTAATGGATTAGCAGTGTTAATCAGTTATAACAAGCAATAGTCTTGTGGTAAGGTGGGCAACCTTTCAGGACCAAGGACTGAACCTAAGATTTTGAAGAGGCTAAGGACCACATCTGATGTGTGAGTAGAACAGGATTTGGGGTAACTTTGAAGGTTTTGTTTGCTTTTTAACTATGAAATACATACATGATAGCTTAAATTATAGTTTTTTCATGTGTTCCATATTTCAAAATGGGAAGCAATTATCCTGTCAGTTTTCAGTCCACCAAAGGCTGCAAAAAGGGTTTTAACTTGCCCATCCCTACATTAAAACATATATCCAATGATAATCCATCAATTTCATTTGTTCCAATTAATTTTATCCTACATCTGCCAAAGCACAGTGCATAAAAGTGTGTATTAGGTGTAAACGTGTATGCCTTCAATATAAGAGGGCTGAGTCCTCAACAGAATGGCCATGGCAACCTCTCTTGGTGTTCTCTTGGCTCCCTGCCCCATCACCTCTGGGGTTTGACAACTTCAGCAAGCATTCTACAAATTGACATATTGAAAAAAATCCCCACAAAAATACAAAATAAGAATGGACACAACAAATTAGATTATCATCAAGGTTACAAGTAGTATGGAAGAAGTCATGGGAATGATCTGGTAGAAGCAAAGTAGACAGGAACTGTAGACTTATGGTGATCTGTAACTGAAATTTTTCTCCTCATGGATGCGGCTTCCTAGATTGGATTGTTCAAAGTTCACTCAGCATTAATTTGGAAACCACTTTTCCCATTTATATTTCATATCTTTTACACTATTCGATATTACTCTGGTCTCTGTTAAACCTACCTATGATTCTCATTTCCTTTAACTTTTTTTTAATCATTTTTAGTCAGGGAACAATATTTGTTTAAGGCTAAACTAAAAATGTAGCTAAATCCTTTGACATAAGTGGCCATTTCAGAGTGTCCTTCATTGAGAATCTATAGTGCCCTAATTATACAAGGAGGTGTGCACTAAGCTGCAATACAAGTGATACCTCAGGAGAATCTCAGAGGCTGATTATAATTGAATTATCACATTCATGCCATACTTTAATTGCTTTTAATGACTAGCATAAGTAATAAGAATAACAGGCCTATAATACAAAGAATTATTGATCTAAATAGACTTAGTGGAACAGTGTGTGTGTGCCAGGAACTGTGGCACAAGTGGCTTTGAAACACTTTCCCCATTCTAAATTTTCACAGTTGAGTCCAATCCACAAAAGCTCTGGGGAAGTCCATGTACGCTCTGTTTATAAAAGTTGAAAGGTGAAAGGATGATACAGTATTGTCAACACTGATAAAAATGAAGAAAAATGCTCATATTTACAGCAATAGCAAGAAAAAAAGGAAAATTATTGCAAAGGAATCTTAATTTTATAGACTTCGATACAGCGGACCTTCTGAGCAGCAGTTTCACGTCAGGTACCGGTAATTCATATCAATCTGTAACATACCAACTACATGAATGGGGAAATTGTATCATTTGTACGACATTATCACACGATATAAACTGCCATAATGATCAAGTCCTTTTTTTTAAATGAACTTTATTGAATTTTCCACTTTAAAAACAAAACAAAAAGTCAAAAATATAGAAAAATACAAAAAAGAGAGAAAAAGTTACAAAATACAAACGCACACACAATAAAACTATTACATACTAAAACATGATAAAATATGGTTTTTAGTTTCAATTTCCAAAGTACATATCTTGATTTATCATCAGGTTACATCAAGCAAAAATCTTGCATTGTGACACATTCTTTCACATGTGTTTTGTCTACTTTCACATTTATATTATTTTACCTTTTATCATCTTCTATTCTTCCTCATTGTTCCTGATTACTGTATAGGTCCTTAAGCCAATTATAAAAATCCTCCCAAATTTTATAATATTCTGTGTCCTCCTTTCCCTTTATTTTCATTGTCAATCTGCTCATCTCGGCGCACTCCAATATTTTACTGATTCTCAGGGATTTCTTCTGATTTCCAGCGTTGAGCATATGTAATTCTTGCTGCAGTCAACAAATGTAATGTTATGTATATTGTTGATTTACTTAGTTTTTTTGGCAATATTCCCAATAAATAAATCTCCAGTCTCATTTCAAAAGTTCGTCTTGTTATTGTTTCTAGCCAGTGCCGAGCTTCTAATCAATACTTCCTGGCCTTTGGGCATTTCCGCCACATATGGTAGTAAGTGCCAGGTATTTTTTTGCACTTCCAGCACCTTGCTACACTGTTATATTTTTTTTATCAGGAACTATTTTGTCTTATTAAAAAGTAATATAAAGTACCTTTTTTTTAAAGCTACTTTATTCTCCATAGCAGTGATCTGCAGCTGCTTTTTGGCACCAGGGACCAGTTTGATGGAAGATAATTTTTCCACAGATCTAGGGGGGGATTGGTATCGCTCGGCCACTGTCCACCTCCAGCCCAGTTCCTAACAGACCACAGATTGGTACTGGTCTGTGGCCCAGGTGTTGGGGATCCCTGCTCTACAGGATAGTAAAATACTCAGATTCTTAAATGGAAAAAAAACATATATTCTACTTCAAGTTATTCAGCAATTGATTTTCAGAAAATGTTCATACCTTAAAATATTAATAATCATTTTTTATGTCTCTCTTGTGTCTGGGTCAGCCCAACTGGATGTAGTTAAAAAAAGAACCTGTGACAACACATTCACACTTGTATACATATAAAACGTTATATCTGGTGCATTAATAAAACAGCAAAAAAATTATTTATTTATTTATTTATTGAATTTCTAGGCCTCTTAGATAATTAGCTATATATGTTGGTATAAAGTTTCAGAAGTTGAGAATTGTCATGAACACTGGTTTGAATGATTGTAAACTCTGCTTCCAAAATCTCTGCTGCCTCTACAATTCAAAACAGTGTTGCAGCTGGAAGTGTCAAAAACTAGGGATCCATTTAATTTCATACATTCTATGAACTATGAATAGCTCACAGTGAGCCATAGAGAATGACTGGAAAAATCAACAGAGCCCATCTGAATTGGTTGAAAAGGAATAAAGTTATAATCTCCTTAATATTAGAGAGCACGCTTTTTGCAGAAATTATTTTATGGCTACTAGGATCACAAACGGCATTTCAGGTATGACTTAAAATACTTGCAGAGATTAAACAGATCATGTGGTTCCCATCTAACAGTCAATAAGATTGTTAGTGCTTTCTTTCACCGAAAATTCTGACTTCACCCTGTTTCAACAGTGAGAGATTGTTCAAAACAGGAGGGTTCCCTTTACACACATTGAAACTACCAAACAGTAGGAAGCTGCAACTGGTATGATATCATAGCCTGCTGACAGGCTGGAGTCTCAACTGACTTTTTCATGGCCAAGGACTTAGAAGGGCAATCTAGGCAATGATTATCTATTGCCTTTTTACGCTCTAGATTCACTGCTGAAAGCAATACAAGGGTGGGATTCCCCCCCCAGATTCTTTGTTCCCGTCATTATTACTCAGATGGGGGATTTATACTGACCATAGTAGCAGGTGATTTATTACTTTGTTGGTGGGAGAGAAGACAGCTGAAAGTAGGGGGGGGTTGTTGAAATGGAAATTGTGACATTTACTGAGTAATAATCTTACCCCACCATTTACAGGAAGCAGGTGGTGGCTATTTACCACTATAGACAGATGGAAGTCCTGCAGTGGAAGGCTTTTTTTTTCCTTTTAGATAAATTAGCTTAAATAATTCAGCCTCTTCTCTGCCTGATGTGTTAGTCATGTGATCTTAAATATTAAAAGACTATTTTGCTAGAGAGAAACATGTGGATTATAGCACGATAGTTTAAAAGCTTTTCATTTTTCAAAAAGAAAATAAATCCATGTATGAGATAGGGAGGCATTTTTACAAAAATATGAACAACGGTCATTAAATCTACATGAATGTTGGCAAGGATACCATGTTATCCAGTAAAAAGATCCATTGCAGTTTAGAGTGCTTTGAAGTTTGGCTGAATGAATGTCAGAAAGACGTATAGTGATGGTTGCTACCCTTTGGTAACCCAGATGGTATTGGAATATAAACCACCCAACTCTATACATTATTGCTTGGAATTATGGGAGCTGTAGTCCAACACAATCTAGATAACGTCTGGGACATCAATGCAAACAAGAATTACAATGTCAGTATTCTTCCCTACCACTCCATCCCACGTTATGGCTCCACACACTCCACTTACAAGTCCACCATTTCCACTCCCAATCTCTCCAAAGCAGTTTGAAGTATTCCTGCTGATCACCTCCTTGCCTGCTGATATCAGAATGCTGAGAACACGCTGAGAAGACAATGAGCTAATCAGGTTCTCCTGCCAGCCGGCTAATAAGAACAGGCCCCCAAAAGGCATTCTATCGGAGCTTCACCTAAGCTGCTTCATATCCTGGCACAACACAAAATAAACTTCCCTCTGCTTTACAAAAAAGGAAATGAAATTAATTGCTGGCAGGCCCCATTCTTGTTTTCAGTACATGCTGTGTGTCTAACAGTATGAAGAGAGAAAAAATACCCTCTCACATACCTGAGCACTTGTAACAGTGTAAGCCTGCCTTTATACCATGCTACTATCATTCCTGTAATATTCAAATTCCACTGAAAGATGTGAATAAGGCAAGATACCGTGTCATCTTGTAAGGTTCCACGATGCACTTAAGCCAACAATAAGCCAAAAAGAAGAACTTAAGTGGAGACTTAAAAAAGAATCAGTGTTTATTTTGATCAAAGCAAAGAGCTGGGTAAACCGTTCCAAACATATACAAAAGAGACATATAAGGAAGGCCACACCTTGAAGAAGGTATGGCCTCCTTTTATACCCTTAGAAACATCAGCTTGGTTCCTAATTCGGGCCTCCTGATTTAGGTTTTCACATACCTCATAGTCCTATAAAAGATAGATGCCTCCCCATCAATCTTATCTCATCCTTGAGTATCCCCTTGTTCTCTTTTCCCCATTTGTTACTGGGGCCCCTGGTGCTACAGGGAATGGAACTGGGTGCCTAGTAACACAGATGAAAGGTATAAGTTATAGCTGAGGTGTGAACTGTAACAAGGTACCCCCATATGTGTCTGCTGCATGAACCCTGGTGATGATGTGTGCAGCTCCAACCTAAGATAAGTGCCAGACTCAGGATGGTACAGAAAAACAAGATTAAGATTGATGGATTGATGGGGCTTCAGATTGATGGCAGTAGCATATGTTTGACTGATACCAAATACTTCACAGAGGGCCAGTGCAGCATATATGTGTTACAGGAAACAAATGTATAGCTGAAGCAAATGGTTACAGAACAGAATAACAAGCTTCTACTGATACTATTATTCCAGTATATTACTGTATATTCTACTATTTCTGCTTACTCTACTATTATGTCCCTACTATAGTTTCCCTTCACTACACTGGCTTCTAATAAGCTTCCAGGTGCAATTTAAAGTGTTGATTGTCACAAACAAAGCTCTTCATGACAGAGGGCTGTATTATTTTTGGAACTACTTGTCTCCAATTAGCTCTACCAGATTTCACAGAATAACATGTTTCCAGTCCTGTTTATTAAACAAATCATCCGATAGGACCCAGGAAACATGCTTTTCTGTTATGAAATCTGCAAAGCATTCAAGACTATTAAAGGCCTGGACCAAGATGTTCAGTCAGCCTATTTTTATTTTTTACATTTTTTTAACTGGTGTGAACATTTTAATTTTGTACACATGACAAGATTTTACACCAAGCAGTCAGTTAAATAGGACAAATTTACATAGTGAGGAATGTTTAAAAAATGCAACTTAAAAAAGTTCTTCTGCCCAAAACCGTATGCCTCCCTCCAACATTTTACAGTGAAAAAACAAATTCAGTTCACATTCCTGCTTCATCCAAAACACAGGGTAGTATTTGAGAGTGCATTTTATAATTAATCTTTTACATCTGTGGACTCTGTTTTCTATGTTTCACTGTCTTCAGTATCTTCCTCAGCTTCAATTTCCTCTTCTGGTTCTACTTCTTCAGCAGCTTCCTCTGGTTCTTCAGGCTCATTTTTCACCTTTTCCTCTGGGTCAATGTTCAAACTCAGGTGAAGTATTCGTTCTATCCTTTCTCCATACTCCTCTATATCTGGCAGCAGATAACCTGATCTTAGGGTAGCAGTTTCAAGCAGAACTGCAGCAAGATCTGCAACTACTTGATCATCTTCATTTTCCTGAACACGCCTGAGCATGTCTTTTATGAGAGGATGTTTAGGATTAATTTCAAATATCTTCTTTTGGCTTGCATAGTAATTGGTAGCGATATCTTTCCCAGTCTGGTAAGCCTGAGCCTTCATGATTCTTTCCCTGTTGCCAGACCATCCATATTGACTAGCTACAAGAGCACATGGTGACTGGGTTAATCGCTGAGATAATATTGCTTTTTCAATTTTATCCTTTAAAATTTTGTCTTTCATCCAGATTAATAGGGGTTCATATTCTTTTTCTAAAGCCTCACAAGTTTCCTTTGACTGTTCACTTTCATCAAACTTCACTCCTTCTTTAGCAACATTCTGAAACCTTTTGTTGTCAAACTCTGGGAGACCCTGAATGCAATATTCATCCACTGGTTCTGTCAAATATATAACTTCATAACCTTTCTTTAGAAGCTGCTCCACAAAAGGTGAAGATTCAGCCTCTTTTCTACTTGAGCCAGCCATGAAATAGATTTTCTCTTGCTTCTCTTTCATTCTTTCTACATACTGATCTAGACTAGTAACGTTGCTTCCATGGTGAGAAGACTGGAAACGAAGAAGTTTAGCTAGATGAGTCTGATTTGAATGATCTTCAATCATTCCAAGTTTGATATTTGTGCCAAATTCTTTCCAGAATGTGTCATTGTATTTTTTCTTCACCAATCTCTGTAATCATATCAAGTGTCTTCCGGACAAGTTTCTTTCTTTTTTCTTTTTGGTAAATTTTTATTGCTTTTATGTTACAAAAAGTTCTCATTTCACGAACAAAGTTGCTTCCGAACATTCTTTTTAACATATAAATCTAAAACATAACATTTGTCATTATAATAAAGAAAAATAATTTCTTAATATATTTTATAGATTCTAGGGGTTTATATCAG
>JANHJO010000029.1:257268-270361 GCA_032468235.1 Pseudoxyrhopus heterurus
AAGAAGAAGAAGAAGAAGAAGAAGAAGAAGAAGAAGAAGAAGTAGTAGTAGTAGTAGTAGTAGTAGTGCTGAGGAGAGAAACCCCACCCTGGGAAATGCAAGAAATCTCTGATGTACACCTTTAGGAGTTCTGAACAGCACACAGAACAAGAGTATTTATGGATCACAGACACGCCCTTACTTAGCAAAACAACTTCTTTTTATGCTTGAAATGCTACAGGGATAAAAGAACCATAGGAAACAAGTCAAACCAACAACTTCAAACGTGCCTTTGAAGCTAAATGCACCATGGATTGCATCAACAGTTCACAAAAGCATAAACAGTATGTCATGCACATATATTTAACAGTATAAAGCATTTTGTGTGTGTGTGAATTTTTAATGAGCTCTTGAAATCACCATAAGCAAAAAGGCACGAGAGTGCAGGGCATAGAATACAGTTATGAATAAATGATACAGCAACATAAAAAACTCTTAAGAGCCAATTAACCAGAGTTACTCCTTGTTTCTGAAATGCACTCAAAAGTTAAAAATCATAGGAGAACCAACCAGATCAGAGCAAGCCATCAACACAGATGTTTTTGTGGAAAGGGTAATAATAATAATTGAATTACTTTGATGATGTCTTACTAAATTTATGTCCATGTGCACTCTGTGTTCTCTTTTATTCTGTTGATTGTGTAGCTGGTGTCTTTGAAGATGAAGACATCATCTTCAAAGACACAAACTATACAATGAACAGAATGCATGTGCATGCACACACACATACACAATAACTCTCAGCAAAAACCAACATTATACATTCACCAAAGTAGCAAACAAAAACAGCGTGTTCAGTCCAAATATTTGCAGGTAGTCTTCAATTCATTACCACTCACTCATTAATCATTCAAAATTATGATGACAGTGAATGAGGGGGATCTTTTCGGTCAGCTTCCCACAAGAAAAGTCAATCAGGAAGCCAGCAGGAAAAATAAAAAATTGCTCCTGTAAGTTCTTTCTGCCACTTTTTCTCCCAAGCAGCCCCACTACAAAGTATGGAATCTCAGGGATCTTGTATTCCTTAGCAAACGTCCCATGACCAGCCATAAACTATAATGTTCACCCGCCTGCAGCCCCCATTGGCCCACTTGCATGTTGGCTTGCTTGCCCATGACCCGTGCCAACCAGCCTGCCAATGGTCTCCATCACCAGCAACACTTCCTAATGCTTCTTCTGCAGCAGGCTGACACATAATTCCTGCATTCCCTACCTGAGACTCCTACATCTTCCTGCTTAATAGTATGGCAACTAGGATAGCTGGAATTGCCATCACTAAGCAATACAGTCACATGATATCACCTTTATGACCACGTTGCTTAGAGATGGCAATTCTGGTTGTAGTTGCAGGACTATCTGTACATCATGTATGTGAAATTAAGCAAAGGAGTGATATTAGCTCCAGCATTTCACCTATACCACGTGATGGGGTGAGCTCTTACCCCAGCTCCTGCTAACTTAACAGTCTGAAAACATGCAAATGCAACTAGATAAATAGGTACCACTTCAGTGGGAAAGTAAGTCTTCCATGTGTCTTATTTATATTTCACATATAAATAAACACCATTTTCCATACTGGATAATGGGTTTTGCTATAGAATTAACAGATTATTTAATTGATTTTATCTATTTATCAGAGTTGTACATTGCCATTTAACTTTTTGTCACTGATATTAAAAATTCAAACATTTAAAAATTGTAGTTTTTACATGTATGCCACTAGGTGGCAGTAAAACAACTATTCTGTAGAAAATATATACTTTATAATTGTCAAGTGTATCTATGAAGTACCATATCTAACCTGCCAAACTAATATTCCACCAAAAAAATCATAATAAGCAAGAGTTGGATATTGCTATTTTCCATTTTATTAATAATTTTCTTTTGTACAGTATCTTTTAAAAACATTTTCTCTACTTTTATTCTTTATAGCAAAAGAGTATATTAGTCTGAATCACTGAATTGGTTCAAATCAGGTAATTTATTACTGAATGTATGGATATTTGGGCTGGTTTCTTTCAGTAGATTCCTGTTTTCTATTAAGTCAAACATGCCTTTTTATATTTTTATATTTTACATATAGAGATCACATTATTGCTACTATAACAGGACGTATCCTTTCTCCATTTTCACATAAGATAAAATTAACTTTTGGTGGAATATATCTGTTTTAATTATTTCCTCTGTTGACATGTTCCCTCTAGAAGTCATTGTGCCACCTGCTGTCATTTTGTGGATTGGGAAATCATGATACTGATATTAATAAGTTTATTTCAACTCTTGGCTTCACATCAGTAGATTACTACTCTAAACTCATTGAAAATGTGAGTATTTTGTATAATTTGGCAAAGTGAATCTTCATTACCCCTGATTTTGACACATGTAGAGAGGAGCTACCATATTCCTCCAAGTTGTCAGGCGTCTACAGTATTGCCAGTTGTCATTAATTCTCATGAACAACATAAGATATAATTCCTACCAGTTTATGAAATGGAGGAATGTGGCTGCTTTAACTTCCAGCATAAAAGATCAGCCAGCAGTTCCTATCTAACAAAGAACTGGTTTGCTAAATATGTTTGATAATAGCTGTCTCTTTGTAAAGATTATAATGGAAATGATTGTAGAGCAAGTTCTTTATTTCCACTCCAATTTTTCTTGCCTAGAGGGTAATTTCTGTAGCAAAATGAGAAAGGCCAAGACAAAGCAATGGGTGGAACCAGAATGAAAACCAAATTGAATTTAACATGGTTTTAAACCATGCACAATTTCCCTATTTTCTATATATAGTTAGCTTTTTATTATGCTTGTTTTCTGGTGAACCAATTAAATGTGTAAATACTGAAGATTGATGTAGCCCATCAAAACAAATATACTGTATTATTACATGATTAATAGACATAATAGTAAAAATGAAATTAGATGTAAATATTGCATTTAGGACTAATGATAAAAACTTGGAATGGATGTCTTCATAGGACACTGTTAGAACTAGAGTTTAAACAGAAAAAACAAAAGGTAGCTTTCATTCTTAGAAGAAAAGGCTATTTTTCTCTAGTTACCATAACAGTAAGTAAAGTATGTTTAAACACTTGGAATATTTCAGACTGCCTTTTCAATCAAACTTTGTTCCTAACCTTTGGTTTATTTAAATTGGATTAAATTTATGGAAGCTTGGATATTTGAATTATTTCTTGACATAAAATAAATTTGGAGAAATTATTTTCACGTCTTTCAGTCCATAGGTCTCAACAAATAGATTGTTCATTCACCTGGAAGTGCAAATTCAACAGGGAGATAACATCACTGATGTAATCATTACTGGATGATTTTCTAGATTATTTTAAGTTGATAATTACATTTATTTAACAGAGAGTCTCATCGTTAGTGACGGAACTCGGCAGAACCCAGGTTAATGGATTTAACAGTCAACAAAAGTAGGTATTAATATTAGCAGAATTAAGTAACTAGTGTGAAGTTCTATGGAAAGATATTTAAGACTGAAACTTATTAACATTACATGGACATATTCCAAACTATGCATAAGCATGGTTTTATTGAGGAACACATTATTTATAGAAATAATCTATGTTACAAATAATGTAAAAACAGCTCAAAGAAAGTCCTCAAACTTCTTTGTGGTCCTAGTTTTTTTTGCCAATTTTATCATTGAAAAGGCAGATATAACTTTGTCATTCTTTGGACTTTTTCTTTATCTCTCTGTTTCAGATGGGTTGTCTGCCTTGATTTTTTTTTAATGTAGTAGTGCCTATGATGGCATGGTCAGGACACATAATTAATGTTTTTAGAGTTGGTGGCGGTATAGTACAAATGACCAGCATATGACCAAATTTTGGAGAATTTCAATAGTTTTTTGACAGCAAAGGCATCCATGGGAGTAAAAATAATCAAGATGGTGGCTACAATCCATTGGTTGAAGTCCTAGCCCTTTACCATAAGCATTGACTGCCATCTTAACTCTTCCTCTTCACAGATACTAGTGTTAAAGATACTTATTTTAAAATAATATTAATATTAAACAATGTTGAGTGTGTCAGGTTCCAAGTAGTGCATCCATTATAAAACGAACTCTGAGGCATTTCAGTTCCTCAAAACAAGCAAGCTGAGCCCATAACCCACTGTCAGAATATTTTTTGAATGTTCTGACGTGATGATTGTTGATTGCTTCTAGCCACACAAAGGCACGAGACTAGTCTTCTGTTTATTTCCACTATTTATTGTGAACTGTTTATTTACACTATTACTATAATTAAAACAATAAAAAGCTATATTATATACAAAGCGGTTGTCATTGTCCTCCTTGCTGGAATAAATATGCAGGTGTACCTCAGTACATCTGCTTTTCTTACTAGCATAGGTGCTAGAGGCAAATAAATCCAAGATAGACGTTCCTCAGAGTATCAAGGCCTAGTGGGTACAGTTCCTCAGAACTGGAGACCCAAATGTGCAGCACTGATTGTGACAAGGCAGAAGCCACAAGATGGAGGGGATATTTATAGGTAGGGGAACCCCCCCCCTTCTGTGGGTGGCAAGAGAGGGAAAACTTAGACAATGCCCACCTATGGCCACATCACAACAGGCCAAGGCCAGCACCTGTCATAAATTTTTGTGACAATTAAGATACACAATCTTGGCACTAACTGGTGGAAAGCCACTACTGAAAGTTCCCGGGCTTTTCATGTCACTATAACTAAGATTTTCTCAAGTTTCTGAAACAATAACTCACATTTTCCAACAGGGATGTGAATTGGTTGCTTGGAGAATTCGCTCCTCCTTCCTCTGGTCAGCTGCCGTTGGAACGCGGCTGACTCATCGGCCAGCTATGTTGTTTTGACTGGCGGGTTCATCCACCTCAGCTCTCCCCTCTTTCAGCTCCCAAGTATGTCAAGCTGAATTCATCTGAATAACCCAATTCATAATCTAACCAACTTCAGGCTTGACAGAGTGTTTTCCCATCTCAAAATGGAAGTTTTCAGCAACTGATCAAAAGTGGTTTGAGGAGTGGGAGGCAGCTTGGAGACTTAGGCTGCCATGTTTGCCATATAGAAACACTATGACATAATGCCTCCAGATATATTGGTCTAAAATTCTTAATTTTCCCTATTATGAATGTTTCTAGTTAGGTCAGGCTTCCACTAGCAGAAAAAGTTTGAAGTTTAGAGCTCACTACTAAATAACTTTATTGCAGTCATGAACCAGCCGAAGTGAATTGGTATTCAAATATCAAAAACTAAATTAACGCTATCAAGCTAAATAGAAAAGGTGTATACAAACAAAGCCTTTTGTTTAAAAGACAGTATTAAATCATTAAAATGCTAGGATGTTTCCTCAGGCTACGTATATATAACAAAACAGAAGAGATTAAAATGAGCAATCCTAGTAATATAAACTTTAAAATAGCAACATTAAGTTCGAATACAAAAATACTGATAAAACAATAAAATAAAACAATAATAATATAAACTTTAAAATAGCAACATTAAGTTCAAGTACAAAAATACTGATAGATAAAACAATAAAAGGGATTTCAGGATTATAAATTTCTCCTACAGACCCTTGTCAAATCTGAAACTATAATAGAGTTGACATGGCATGTATACACCAAAGGATAAAAAAAGAAGTTAAAAAGTAACCAATGGTTAATGCTGAGCCTGAGCCAAAACTGGCTCTCTATACTCAGGCAGGTTCATTGGCTCTTAATTAATCTGCTTGATTTTGCACACTGCCACACAAAATCCGGCAGCCTTGTGAAGAGCTTAGTACATAGGAACTTGTTATGTGCTATAAGTTTGCCACTTTGTAAATATAACTTCTTGACAGTGTGTATTTAATGAACATTTTAAATATTTTAAAAAAATATGTTTATATACTGCCCAAATTCCCAGTGACTGGGCAGTTAAAATGTTTCTTCATCTATGTAAGAGATATAATTTTGTTTCTACAGCATCTCTTGTAAAGTAACTTCCATGTCTCTTCTCTGCGTACCTCTTATAACTCTGCCTGATATAAAACCACTTCTTGAAGCTCTCCTTAACTATCATGATCATGGACCACAAGAAGTGCTTCACTCTCAGTTTTTAGAAGCAGTGAATGAGGCTATACTACGGTAAGTAGACTCCAAAATAAGAAGATTTTCTTGTCTGGTAACAAGAATGCTAATTCAATAACCTTGTCTGTTGAAAATTAATTTTATATATCTGTCCTGGACTAAGAATTTATTGTGATCTATTAATACCGTAGTTTATGGACAAGTTCTCAGACATGGGTTTTGCTTATTTTTTTTATAAATTATCTTGATTATTCCCATATTTGATGAGCTTTTGTGCGTTCTGCATAATTGATGCAAATGTTGGAAATCTGTTTCTACAGATGGCTTTCATTTTGTAAATTGAAAAAGAATGTGTTTTATTTGTAAAATAACTTGTTTGCCACTGCTGTTTTTTGTAACGATAATGCAGATGATACTTTTGAAAAATGCCAGCCTTACATAAAATACTACCGTAGTCTTATTCATACATTCAGTAGAGATAAGTGCCTTTTGGCCACTTATAATAACATGCTGCATGTATTTTCTTTTTCCAGGAAAAAGTAGAAATCTCTATATCACGTACGCTAAATAGCAAATTCACATTTTATTTTAGATTTTGTTCAGAGTTAAATAGAGTTATTGTTTTGCATACCTATGTTTTAAGGGAAGTCTTCTACAATCTAGGATATTCTAGGGTGTTAAATTAAATGTAGCATTATCACCAGCCAGTATGATCAGTGGCTCCACTGCCTGGGGATGATGGAAACAATTATCAAATATATTTGGAGGACTCTGTGATTATTTACTGCTCTAAAATGATTAGTTTCTCTTCCACTGCTTATCTGTTTGGTTAATGGGGGAGGTAACTGGAAGAAAAGGATAGAATCTCTAATGGGAATGCCTACAAACAAAGTCAATGGGGAAGCCAGATTCATTTAACAACAATGTTATAAGTATTCCTTGACTTACGACCACAATTGAGTCCTCAGTTTCTCTTGCTAAACGAGACTTGTTAAGTGAGTTTTGCCCCAATTTGTGACCTTTCTTACTATAGTTGTTGAGTGTATCACTGCAGTTGTTAAGTTAGTAACATGATTATTAATCTGGCTTCCCCATTGACTTTGCTTTTCAGAAGGTCACAAAAGGTGATCACATGACTCTGGGATACTGCAACCATCATAAATATGAGTCAGTTGCCAAGCATCTGAATTTTGATCACGTGACCATGGGGTTGTTGCAATGGTCATGTGAAAAAAGGTTGTAAATCACTTTTTTCAATGCCATTGCAATTTCGAAGAATCACTAAACAAATGGTTATAACTCAAGGACTAATTGCAGTGGTTCACTTAACTGTAGCAAGAAAGGTTGTAAAATATATGTAATTGTGGATAAAAATATTTAGGATGATGTTAGTGTGTTGCTTGGTGACACAATACCATAATACTTTTTTATGCAGATGATGACTTGTTGACTGAGAATCCAGATGTGTGCTTTATATAATATTTCATACCTTGAAAGGGATTACTGTAGCATGATGGTTATATACATACATACATACATACATACATACATACATACATACATACATACACATAGTAGATTGTATAGCAACAGCATTTAGATTTATATACCCCTTCACAATGCTTTACAGCCCTCTCTAAGCGGTTTACAGAGTCAGCATATTGCCCCCAATAACCTGGGTCCTCATTTTACCAACCTCAGAAGGATGGAAGGCTGAGTCAACCTTGAGCCAGTGAGATACCATGCTAAATTGGGAGAAATCAAAACCCTTAATATATAGAAATAAACTGTACCTAATAGTAATGATAGAGGAAGGGAAAACAAAGGAGACTTTGCCAGATGATGAGCAGGAAAAGTTCATGGGGAAAAAAACAAGAATTTGCAGTAACTCAAGTTTTAATAGTATGATGTTAATTCTGTGGAGAAAGAATGGATGGCTTTTAGACCATTGATACATCTTTAGTTCCATAGTAAGAAAAAAATGCAGAGGACTTGTTTCTGGCCATACTTTGATTTTCTTACCAAGCAAAGTTTCCACTGTATTAATTGTTTAGCTCTTTCGTATGAATTTCATCTTTGTTTTGAAATGCTGAGAAGCAAACTGCCATTGTTTTCTTAAAGAGTGATATTTTAAAATAGGATGATGTAAAGTCCAGTAGCTGTATAAATTTTATTCAAAAGCACCATATTCCTCCCAATTTGGAATGTAGTTCAAAAATATCACTTGTAGCAATGGACACTAAAAGAACATTTATCTTTGGACACGGAGATAAAAATAGGAAGAAAGGCAAAAATTGCACAACATGTTGGTGAAATATATACAGAAATCTCAACTCCTTTTTTAATACAGGAAAAATATTTCATTATCTGAAACTGCTGTCCTGCAATTATGGCTTCGTCACCTTCCTAGTCTGGAGAAGGCAATACTACGAAATATTGAACAATTAATATCCAGTCAAACAAAGTCAATGCAAGAGATGGCATGTGTGATAAAAGATTCTTTATTGGTGAGTATAGTCTGCTGCAAGTATTGGAAACTCAACACATGTGGGCTATCACCTCTCCAGTTAATGTTGCAGTCTCTTCAATTTCATGTTCAAAAGGCACTTAAGTATTTCACAGATTCACAAATATTCTTATCTTTAGGTGCAAACCATCCAGACATTTGCATCTCCTCTCCAGTTTCGTTGACCAATTTACATAAAGCTCCAGGGAGCTATGCTATTGAGCATTGTGGCAATTTTAATCTGGGGATGCAATTATTATTGGTAAAGATGTCAGGATACAATTCTCAATTGCATCTTATTTCAATTCTTAAGAACCCAATGCCATTGAAAGTAAATCTTACAATAAACTTTAACAGAGGAAGGAAAATTTAAACCCTGACTGGCTAATCCTAGAATTTAGTAGATTTTGAGAGGAAGACACCAAAATCCAGTTCATCCAATTAAAAGGAAAACAATGGAAAGGAGAGTGGATTGGAAGTAAGGAATCTCTTATACTTTTTCAGGAAATTGATTTATTTATAGCATTATAAACAATGAGCCTTATAACATCAAAGCAACTAGATTATCCTAAGTTCAGGTAGATCTTCCATTCTGCCTTAGACCCTGCCTAAATAGATATTTGAAGAACGATGCTTATAAAAATGTCTAAATATTAAACATCAGGATTTGTCTCTTGTATCTGGTGGGAGGACAGTCTACAGGAGAGAAGGACACCTTTTAAAATAAAATCGTATAACTAAAGCAGTATGAATGTGATAAATTGTAAACATATTCAGAAAGACAGAATAGTAAGTCATGATTTTGAAAAGTTTCTGTGTTCTAAAATTAGAAGATGACATTGTATGTTGCTATATGGTCCAGATTTAATGATAACAGTTGAATTAATTTTATATAGATATTTGTATGTGTAATATACCTTTTCTTGTTAATTAGATGGGAGGTTATGACTTTAACTTTTTAAATTACTAAAACATTTAGGGTTTGCTTTTCACTATTTGATCACTATTTAATGTGCTTTCCTTCCTTTCGTATGTCATAATTTTAACAAATAATGTAAAACAAAAAAACCCACAAAGGTTATAATTGAAATTAAATTGATTTAATATGAAAACATGACTAAGTCAATAATTGATACGGTAAATGTTTTAGAATGTATTTTCATTAAGTTGCCTAAGTGATACAGCAAATGTTATTCCTTAGCGTTTTGCAAGATGCCACACTAAACAGTATTTCAAAGCAACAACTTTTCAAATCTATTCTTGGTAGTGAAACATTACTAGGTTTTATTATGGAAGAAATATAATACACAACACGTTTAAGTTAGGGATTTAAACGTAATTAAAGTGTGATGGTCTAGTAACTTCTGGTGTGCTGCTCTTATGTTTCCATCCTTTTGGAAAGAGTGAAACTGATAATGAAAATTCTCTAGTTACCACAAACTGCAAAAAACTAATGATAAGTGTAACATATATTGCACGTAGAACAACTAACTTATAAATATTAATTTTCCTGTGAGGAGTTGGTCACACTATATCTTTCAAATGATTGACAGTGGACACTTAAAACAGTGGTTTATTCACTTGCATTGTGTGGATATCTTGCCAACAACCAGAGAAAGGATGCGATTTTGTGCATGATGCTGTGAACAGTTAATTTGGTGTGTCAGAGCCATTCACACAGATGCCTGTTCATAAGCATCACAGCTATAACTGAATTGGGACTTCAAAAAAAAAAGTTCTTTTAAACCCATAGTTCTTCTGTGTACAATTGTGTTGGGTAAGCCTAATGACCATGTTTTATAGCTACTAGACTGACTTTGCAATACTCTCAGGCCCACACATGCAGATAATAACTACTGAGTTAGCTTTTAGCTTGATTTCCCAGTTAATTTCTGTCTTTTAAGTACAAAGGGGCTATGTCTGGGTTCACCAAACACCGTTATCTCCTGTTCCCTAAGGCTGTGAGAAAAATTAGATTCAGAAATTGCAACTTGAGAGAAAACCTGTGACAAATAGGAATTGTGCCATCTTTAGAATTATTAATATTATTATTGGGAATCAATTAGTGAATGATTAGTCAATTAGAGATAAAGTAGGGTTAGGAAGAAATGTTTCCTTGTACCAGAATAATAAAATAACAAAGTTGGAAGGGAACTTGGAGGTCTTCTAATCCAACTCCCTGCTTAAGCGGAAACCCTATACCATTTCAGACAAATGGTTGTCCAATCTCTTCTTAAAAGCCCACAACTTCTGGAGGCAAATTGTTCCACCGATTCATTGTTCAAATTATCATGAAATTTCTCCTTAGTTCTAGCTGATTCCTTCCTTGATTGGTTTCCATCCATTGCTTCTTGTCCTGCCTTCAAGTGCTTTTCAGAGTAGGTTGACCCCCTCTTCTTTGTGGAAGCCCCTTAGATATTGGAACATTGCTATCATGTTAGTCCTTCTTTTCATACCCAATTCCTGCAACCATTCTTCATGTTTTAGCTTCCAGCCCCTAATCATCATTGTTGTTCTTTGCACTCTTTCTAGAGTCTCAACATCTTTTTTATATCGTGGTGACCAAAACTGGATGCAATATTCCAAGTGTGATCTTTCCAAGGCATTATAAAGTGGTATTAACACTTCACATGACCTTGATTCTATCTCTCTGTTAATGCAGACTAGAACTGTGTTGGCTTTTTTGGGCAGCTGCATCACACTGCTGGCTCATATTTAAAGATTGCCAATTAGGACTCTCAAGATCTCTCTCAAAGTTACCACTCTCCACCTTAATAGTGCTGAAGAAAACCTTTAGAGCTGTTGTCACATTTCCAAAAGGTCCTGGAATTTTAAAGGCATATTTATTAGGCAGATACAGGTAGTTCTCGACTTACAACCACAATTGTGCCCAATATTTCTGTTGCTAAGTGAGACAGCTGTTAAGTGAATTTTGCCCCTTTTTACAATCTTTCTTGCCACGATTGTTAAATGAATAACTACAGTTGTTAAGTTACTGACACGGTTGTTAAGTGAACCTGGCTTCCCCATTGACTTTGCTTATCAGAAAGTTGCAAAAGGTGATCAGAAGACCCCGGGACACTCCAACCATCATAAATATGAGTCAGTTGCCAAGCATCCAAATTCTGATTACGTGACCATGGGATGCTCCAACGGATATAAGTTTGAAATCCAGTCATAAGTCAATTTTTTCAGTGCCGTTGTAAAACGTTGAATGTTCACTAAATGAACTGTTGTAAATCAAATATTACCTGTACCACAGTTACTGCAATGGCAATAGTTGTGCTATTCAAAGTTCAGAGTTATTTACTGAAACATTTACCACTTTTGACTAGTCAATTAATTTGGCTATTCTTTCCATCCTAATTCCTGTTTCTGGAGTAGAATTGATTGGGCGTAATGCCATTACGTCTTCACAAAGGGTATTTGGAGATAGGAACAAAATCCTATATTTGCTAGCTAATTATATCCCAGATGATCATGGGCATTTCTTGTGGTTATTTACTTGCACCTACAGTAAGAAGTAAAGGTGCTCTTTAGTTGACTCCTGGTGACTACATCATTGCAATTGTCTTGATATTATTAAAAAGTTGCCATTTTCCCACTATTATTTTTTTACTTCTCATTCTAGCTAGCAACTCAGGTTTTCCCAGGTGGTCCTGTATCTAAATAAAAGGAAGGCCAGCCCTCTTCAACTGCTGAGATCAGCAAAAGTTGGTGGAATGCAAATAAGATTGGAGACTAACAAAACCTCTCAAATTTTGATGGGCTTAAGTCAGTTTAAATACAGTCAGATTTTGGCTGCTTTTGAACTATAGTCCACTAATTCATTCTATATTGCTAAGGCAATTTTCTGCTTTCAGTTTAGCCTATTCAGGATAATATTCTTAGCCAAAGTCTTTAGTCTTTTTTTGTTAGAGCCTAAATGGCAGCAAGGCTTAAGTTCTTTTAAAGGAATGTTATAAAATGCCAAAACTGCATGAGAAAACTTCAGTTAATCACATATAGAATTGCTAGATTCAAGTTCTAAAGCATATCATATTTATAGAGCACATAAATTGTAATTATTCAGAGACAGCTTCCAGATAATTATTAAATCACTAAGTTTGGTTTTGCTCAGGCACTCATGTTCTAATTACACAGGAACAACTAAGTAGCTTGTTTCCAGAAACTAATTTATTTAAAAATGTCCAGTGACCTTCATATCTAAAAAGGATTTGAATTGTCATTTCTTTTTGTGCTGCAATTACTTGGGTTTTTCTTTTTACTCATTGTGTTGAATTCCAGCATTCTTTTATTTTTTTAAGAAATGCTACTCTTCTTGCAAGAAAACACTAGAAAGGAGGACAATTAGCACTATTATTATTATTATTATTGTTTACTTTATTCATTAAATATGAAACTCAGTCAACTGTACATTCAAAATTGCATCACAAATAATATTGACTGGTGCTAGTGGTTGATTCGGGTTGCTGCCAGCG
>JANHJO010000033.1:2425-14507 GCA_032468235.1 Pseudoxyrhopus heterurus
CCAGGTGCTGCCGCTGCTCTTCTTACCTTACCTGGACAAAGAAAAGGGTGGGTTTGATACCTCCCACCCCCAGGACCAAAAGGAGATGCGCTTCCCCCCTCCCTCCCCCCACTTCCAAAAGCCTCCAACTTTGCAGCTGCACCTCTCATGCCCCCTGCATGGAGATGGGTATCGTATCCCTCCTGCCCGACGGCTGCAACCTCAGCAGGAGAGAAACCCTCCCTGGAGCCTGACGGGGGCCGATCCATTCCTTCCAAGAATCGCTTCCCCGCCTCCCCCTCCGCAGTGCCCGCCTCACCCATCTGCCTGCCTTGCAGAGTCTGTGGGGGGAGGGAGAGAGGCTCGAGTCCTGTGCAGTCGCCTCGAGTCCTGTGGGGGCTCCAACCTCCCCAGAGGCCATCTACCTGCCCCTGTCCCCCAGGCTTCTCTCGCTCTCAGCTCCGGGGCCCCCTCTCATCCCCCGTGGGTCCTCCTGCTACTCTCCTCTGGAGCCCCACCTTCCATCCCCACAGCCCGGCTGGGAAGAACCCCATCCAGGCGCTCCGCCCGGCTCCCTGGCGAGGCTCCTGGCCAGTCCCAAGGTGGTTTTTGCAGGGGTGAGGCAGCGGGAGGGGAGGAGGCTCAGGCAGACCACCTGTCGCAGGTGGCACTGCCTGACCTGGACGCGACGGAGCGGGGCAGGCAAGGCCCGTGCAGGATGGCTGGGAGTCTGGGCAGGCTTGTAACTTCCCGCGGGTCTTGAGGAAAACAAGGCCCAGCTGGGAAAGGCCAAGAAGGAGCTTCCCATGTGAGGAGTGACTGGGAGGGGAGCAGTCTCTTCCTCTTTTCAAGCCTCAAGCCTGGCGAGGAGTGAATGGGAGGAGCGGGGCCAGCCAAAACTGCTGAAAGAGTCGCAGGAGAGGGGCAAAAGGGCCACATGTGGCCCTTGAAGGGTGGGTTGCCGACCCCCACCCTAGGCTGTCAGCTGCTGCTGGTGAATGCTAAATTAGTCTGTAACAATGCTATCTTGATTTATGACTTAATTGTTGAGGAAAAGGCTGATCTGGCATGCATCATTGAGACTTGACTGGGGGAAGAGGGTTGGCTTCCGCTCTCTGAAATCTGCCTGGCTGGTTTCCACATTTGGCCAAAATCCCAAGGATTTTGAGGTAGAGTGGCAAGATTGTCTGGGATCTTTTACAAGCATTCAGGGTCTTGTTCCACAAATTGTTGGATGTGGGATGATATTTCTTAAGTTGGGCACCAGGAAAAGTCTATTAGGCTGTTGATGTTGTTCTAGTCTCTTTGCTATGTAGCAACTTCTCCGTCTGACTTTCAGGGCTGGGCTGGCGGTGGAGTTTCCTAGAGTTAAGGTGCTGGGAGATTTCAACCCATCATCCCTAGATGCAGGTCAGAGGTATTGGGAATTTATGACCATCATGGCAGCTAAAGACCTGACCCATGTCATCCAGGGCTCAATTCATAGTATTAGTAATTGGGGGAGATTTTGATTGCTCCCTGCCATGAACAGACTATTCGTGGTGACCTTCAATTTCTCAGGTGCTACCTCCCTCTGCAGGGTGGCTAAGCCTATTGGATCAGCCCACACCAGGAGAGTAATGAAACTAAGGGAACTTGGGGTTATTCCGGAAACTCTAATACTCAGTCCAATGAAAGCCTTGGTGGCTGTCTTGAATAACAAAGTGGCAGCATCTTTAGATCAGATTGTGTCTGAGCAGTTTCTTTGTACCCAAAGTTCCTGAAATTTCCCATGGTACATGATGGGATAAAGAACTTAAGTGGACTAAGACATACCTAGAATGTCACTGGTGAAGACAATCAAACACAAGCTAGAGCCATTACTAAGGACTACCTCGTGGCAATAAGGGTGGGGAAATGTAAGTACTTGTCCACCCTTACTGTGTCTGCTCATGGTTGCTAAATGGTGACTTGGTCCCTCCTGTGTCTGCTCATGGTTGCTGTTCTCGGTAACTTGGTCCCTCCTTGGAGAGAAAAATGCCAAAGTCTACCTAAAGGGTTACTATGAAGAATATACTTACACATGCAATGCAAATCAGTTGCATTCACTCTACGCTTGACTCCAGCTTTAGAGCAAAGTCTATGGAGGTGATGGTGACCACATCTTGCATAGTAATCTGTGAAGAGTTTAAGCCTATTGAACCTGAAAAAGTGGGCAGGGCTCTCAGCTGCTAGTTTGATCACTTGTATGTTAGATCCATGTCCCTTCTGACCAAAACCTTGCAGGAGGGAACGTGTTGAGTGGGTTTGGGCAATAGTTAATTTCTCCTTGAGAGAGGGAGTGGTGTTGCCAGCTTTTAAAGAAGCGGTGGTGCACCCCCTCCTCAAAGGACCATTGCTTGACCCAGTATCCTGGACAGTTTCTATCCGGTCTCCAACCTGCACTTTCTAGGGAAAGTGCTGGTGGATAGAGTGGTTGCATGGCAACTTCAGAGAACTCTGGAAGAAGCAAATTATCTAGACCACTTTCAGTAGGGGTTCAGTCCAGGGTTTGGACCTGAGATGGCATTGATTATGTTCATAGATGACCACTTGTGGGAGTGGATAGAGGTAATGCATCCATCCTGGCTTTTCTTAACCTCAGTGGTACTTGATACCATCAATCATGGTATAATTGTGTGCTGGCTTCAGGAATTGGTGGTAGGTGGCACTGTATTGTGCTGGTTCTCCTTCCTCCAAGGCCAGTTGATAGAAGGAGAGAGATCTAGCCCACATCCCTACTTTGTGGGGTATGTCAGGGTTTTATTCTCTCTCTCTTTCTATTCAACATTTTTATGGGGCTGCTGGGTGAGGTGATCCATTAGTTTGTGGTGAGATATCATCAGTATGCACATGACACCCAGCTTTATATCTCTACCCAGGCCCCTTGAGTGATGCTCTGGACATCCTATCCCAATGTCTGAAGGCTGTTGGGGATTGGATGGTAAAACAAGCTTTGACTCAACCCTAGAAAAATGGAGTGGCTGTGGGTATTTGGATTCCCCATGGAAGACATGGTTCTTCCATCTTTTCTGGATGGGGTTGCACTGCCCCAAACAGACCCAGTGCACAATCTGGAGTCCTCCTAGACTCACAGCTCCTGCTCAAAGAGCAGGCGGCAGCAGTGGGTAGGAGGGCCTTTGCACACTTCTGATTGCACCTATACTTGGACCTCACAGTAACTCACACACCCTTGTAACTTCCGGGTTAGACTACTATAACACAGTCTACATGAGGTTTCCTTGAAGGCCGTTCAGAAACTCCAACTGGTGGTTGTTCAAGTAATAAATGATGCCAGATATATGGCACATGTAATACCACTCCGGTTTGAGCTGTGCTGGTTATTGGTGTGTTTCTGGATACAATTCTGGGTGCTTGTGGTTATATGTAAAGCCTACATGGCTTGAGACTGGGGTACCTGAGCATTGTCTTCTTTTCAAGAGTCTATCCAACTAGGTCAAGCAGAATGAGCATGCTGCAGATCCCATCAGCCAAAGAATGGGCCCTGCTACTGTATATGGAATATCCTCCCTTCAGAGATCAGAATACCTTGTTAGCCTTTCATAAGGCCTTAAAAACCTGACTGTGTTCCTGAGCTTCAGATGTTGAATGTGCCAAGGGCACAGTTTCCTGGCTATATTGCTAACCAGGTTAAATACATTGCTCTTATGTATCTTAAATTGGATGTTTTTATTGTTTTAAAATGTTGTTTAAATTTTTAGTTGTAATATATTTTATGAATTATAAGCCACCAGAGTCATTGATTGAAAGGGACAGCCATAAAAATTGAACTAACAAAATATGTAAATAAAAAAAATCCAAATGGCAAAAAACAATCCTGGGCCAGAACCAAAAATGGAAAAATAGTTACATAAATGGACACCAAAAGACAACTTCTCTGGTAAATAAACTTGTTAGGTAGAAAACATACTTTCATTTTGCACTTCATATACACTACTGTTCAATAGTCATAATTTAATGAAACAAAAGAACTTTTATATTTGGTTTATTTTTATGCGATGGTAATTCTTTCCCATTGAAAATCCATGAGATTTACAAAAAAAATGTCTTTAGGAAAAATTCATGTTTTATAATAACTGAAATATTCTGTTTTCAGAGTTGTAGTGTTAAAGTGCATGGTGATTCTGTTCCATACATTTATTATCACATGAATTGAATCTTTATCTCATTTCTTTATTTAATAAAATTTGTATTTAATAAAATTTATATGGCAAATTTTCATCTTGCATGAAAAATCCATATCAAATAGCTACAGCATTATTTTAAAAACTTCTTCCATTTTCATAGCCATTACATAGTTTAATGAAAAGGATGGCTAAGTTTAAATTTTGATGAAATGCAGTTTATTCTTGCATTAATAATCCTAAAATTCTTAGTGATAAGATTAGCAGTTTTCATTTCCACTTCAACAAAAAGTCAGATATCCTTATATCTTTAT
The DNA here is from genome assembly GCA_032468235.1 of Pseudoxyrhopus heterurus. Lineage (NCBI taxonomy): Eukaryota > Metazoa > Chordata > Lepidosauria > Squamata > Pseudoxyrhopus > Pseudoxyrhopus heterurus. The sequence goes on from JANHJO010000033.1 coordinate 6,882, forward strand.
AAAGTTGTTAGCTGCAATTTTGGATTATTGAAAAGAACATCAAATCTCAAATTATGAATTGGCTTATTTCAATAAACTGTATTGATGAATTGCCCCATTTCAGATTTAGATTGAATGCTAAACTAGACAATTCAAGTGAAAGCTTAGAACTGCTACATTATGAATCTCCAGAAATGAAGGTGGAAAGAGCCAATATTCATATACATTGAATATTGTTGTAGTTGAATTAATTCCTCAATTTCAGGTGTTTTTTTTTCATGAATTAGATATTATGTGTTTTATTAGAAAACAGTTTCAAAAGTGAGGTATCTAACACTGAGGAAGGTATAATTTCCTTTGTGAATGGAGTTAATATTCATTGTATTAATTATTCAATGTATGATGCTAATGTATGATCTTTAAATTGTAGAGGCTGAAATGCTGCCCTAATTCTGGCTACTTTTCTCATACCTTTCTCAGCCTGTCATTCCTATATTTACAAAAAATCTACGAGAAGGATACAGAACACTTGGGAAAATATGTAAGAAAAATTAAACTTGCATCTACTCATTGTGCTGAAGTATATTTTATGGAAGAAAACCATGCTGATTTCAACTGGATTTCTATTTAATTGTGTTTAGACTGTAGATCTTAGATTAAAAATATTCTAATTTTTCTGTTTTCATATTTCCATCTATTTCTCCATCTCTTTCATTCTTGACTTTGGACTTCAATCAAATTGACTTATCCTATTATTTTGTGTTCTTATGTCTTTGCTTCTCTCTTTTTTATCTGTGATTCTTTTTGTTGTGTTTTCTTTACATTTCTTCAGGTATACAATAGTTTTGTGACAGATGCAGCTTTACTTTAGCTACAATTTAGTTGCATTTTTGTGTATTTATACTGATGACAATTAACAAGACAAAATGGATAATTCTATATAGAATTAGGACCTTGACATTTTCTCTGCATGATAACTGAGGCATGCATTTCTATACAATTAAGATGTAACTGCATGGACTTCGTTTCTTTCCAATCAGGGCACTTTCAGCCCACACCATGTTGTTGTTATTGGAACATGACCATATTTTTGATTTTGCACACAGGGCCATTCAAATGGTTGTATGAACGTACCCGATGGCCAGTTGTTCCTATATATGGTGGATTTCCTGTGAAATTTTGCACATACATAGGAGATCCCATTCCTTACGATCCAAATATATCAGCTGAAGAATTAGCTGAAAAGGTAATTTAAGTGAACTGCAGAAACGTCAATTACAACACTTGTCATTATTGATATTATTATTCATGAGTCTTTATACAGTATGTCCATGATAAAGTTTGTGATGGCAGGCATTCAAACCTCTGAAAAGATTACTGAATCTTGTTAATCTTTCTTTCAAAATATCATAGTATACAATACTTTATACTTAATAATAATGTTTACACTTAATATTTACCTTAGAATTATATTCATTGCTTGTGGAATCACACCTTTTAAAAAATAAAGGCAAATATAATTTAAAGTATAAATCCAGTTCCAAATGTGATATTGTTCACATTTCAGTACTTCATTGTTCACAGTGGCAGTTAAAAAATATAATTGAATGAAGTTTACATATTTTCCAGAGAAAGAAAATAAGATAATATATTTTTTCCCTTGTTCTTTGCTCTTTTACAGACCAAAAGTGCAATAAAAGATCTCCGAGATAAATACCAAGAAATACCGGGTAACATACAAAGAGCACTATTGGAAAGATTTGAGAAACACCCAGAGAAATGATGCCATTCTGCTTGAGAAAATGTAGACTCCATTTGCCCCCACCAAGAAATATATTGTGCTAGTGATTTGAGGATTTTTAGAAAAAAATACTTCACTTCGGTCACTAAATTTTAATATATGTGTATTAAATGTGCAAGTGGAATATCTGTTGCTTGTTTGCAATTTTAGATTTGTAGATTTATTGTGTATATTTTGCATATAGAAAAGAGATATGGGTTTGGTGATATGAATTTCTTCACATTAATATCTTTAGTGAAGACCGACCTTTTTGACGTTTTTGCAATTATTTAATAAATATTGTTCTACTTAAAATTGGAAAAGAAAATATGCTCGAACTTCTTATCTCTCCAGATTCAGTGGTGCTCAACTTCTTTTTATAGCACAGTAATGTGCAAATTCATACAAGATTTAATTCAAAATTCATATATAAGATTCTATTCAGATGTTATTCAGATTTTAAACTGATTCAGAATTTAATTGGATCACAGATTCAACTATAGGCTATAATGAAGAAACATTAAAACTCCTGCAGCTACTTCATATTTAATGATTAATTAATTAGGGAGGAGAAAGAGAAAGACTTAGCAGAATGAGGTGCAAATGGCATCTGCTGCCCAACTGCCGTCTGCAGACAGAAGTTCAGATTTGGCCCTGAAGCCATAGTTTGCTGACCACTGCTACTAACATGGCATTAAAATCTGAACAACAACAACAACAACAAAAAAACAAGCTGTCAAGCACCAAAATTTTGCTCATGGAAGTATTGCAATCACGCTAATTTCAGGGACTGAGCCTAAGTTGCATTTGGTCAGGGCCATTGTAACTTCAAACAGCTGCTGAATGAGTCGTCTAAATTTGCGGACTACTTGTACAAACAATAAAATCACAGTTAATCACATACTCTAAATGAGCTATCCTTGAAGAGCTTCTGTAGCTTCAGCATGTGCAAAATGCACTGGCACAACATTCAGATGTGCTCCTCCTGAATTATACCACCTTCACAGGTTATACAGTACTTCTGCTGTGTGAACTGCCTTGGTAACCAGTTTGCTTCCAGGTTCAATTGAAGATGCTAATAATAACCTATAAAGGTCTTTATGTCATGGGTCTGGATAATTTGAGGGCCTGCAATATCCCTAGTTATAGCTACCCATCCCATCAGATCTGGCAGAAAGAATGTATTATGGATCCTTTTAGACAGGCCTTTTCTCTCAGCCCATATCCTTTGGGACATCATTCTCCTCAGACTGGCGCTGCTTGCTTTTTGAAAGGTTTTGAAACAAGAGTTCCTAAACCTTTTGCCATCACAGCTCTTTTTAGCACAATCTTAATGTACACATCTCCTTTAAATATCAAAGCACTAAAATGGACACAAAGGAACAATGAAAACAGTACAACAAAACCCTGGGAATAATGGATTTATTATGACCATGTTACTAAAATTTCTTCAATCTTCCTCTGGCCTCTACCTCCTCACAGTTTAGGAAACACTGCACTAAAGACATGGTTGCATCAACCAGGGATCTGGTTATGGTTTAGAGTAGAGCCTGTTAAATGGGTATACTGATTGATCCATGACTTGCACATGCCTGGTTTTTGTTTCTTGGTTTTAAGATGGATATTTTAATTGCATCTTCAATGTAGAGCAGGGGTATCAAACTTGCTTCGTCATGGCATCATCACATGACATATCACAACTTTACCCCCTTTGCTAAACCAGGTGTGGGTGTGGCCAGCATATGATGCATACAGTCCACAGGCCGTGAGTTTGACAGCTCTGATGTAGAGGGATAATTGCTTTTTTTTTTTTTTACTAATTTCACTATTTTATTTCTGGGTTGTGTTATTTGGTTGTTTTTAATTATGTGAGCTGTCTATTCACAAGTGTAAGATGAGCAGCTATAAAAACCGAATGAATGAAATGAAATGAATGAATAAATATTAATAGGTAATGCATGATATTATAAGAATCACTTCTTTCTGCATACAATACTCAAATGAGTAGTTGGGCAATTTCATGTATTTTAATTTCATTTTAAATTTAAAGGGAATTTAGTGGTGATTTTTTGAAATGATTTTTGGGCTGTGTTACTTGGTAATGTAGGCTAATGTGAGATTAGTAGCTATGCAAGTTGAATGAGTGAATGAATGGTTGAATGAATGAATGAAGACAATAACTAATTCATGATACTGTAGGAGTTACTTCTTTGTTTCCTTAATAAAATATTCAGATGAGAAGTTGTTGGCCAATTTCAGGGATTTTAGGATGAGACTCATTGTCTAGATCAGAGGTAGGATATCGCTTTGCGATATCTGTATCTATAAAACAGCATGGGTGTGTATGTTTGTGGGTATGTCCCGAATAGGCTCCTCCACCCCTGCACCAATCACGCCCAAACTACATACACGGTCTTTACACTCCGGAGAGGTTCCTTTTGGGGGTTATGAACCACATCGTGGCTTCTTTGACCCCCAAAATTGCTGCCAAAGGGGACACCCCCCACCAACAAACCCCTAGATGTCTACTGCGCATGCGTGGCTGCGAACAGCCATGAAGCAGCTTCTCCACGCCACCAGCCAGCTGCAGCAGTGGCATTGGTGGCTCTGGCCATCTCCTTTCCCCGTTCAGGGCCAGCGGAGATGGAGGAGCCAGCCCACACGGCCCTGCCCACCTGCCTGCCTCTCATGACCAATGGAAGGCATCCTTGCCCGCCTCAAAGCACATCTGCCCCAGCCCACCCACAGCACCAGAGGCTCTTTGGCCTCCCGCAGGACCAGGGAACAGCTCTGACACCAACCGTCTGCCTGCCTGTCATAGTCGACAGAAGGCGTCCTTGCCCACCTCAAAGCACATCCGCCCCGGCCCACCCGTGGCACCAGAGGCTCTTTGCCCTCCTGCAGGACCGGGGAACAGCTCCAACTCCAGGGTCCTCACCCTCTACACCAGGATGTTGCTGCCGCTGCTGGCCGGCACACCCTGGGCAGGTAAGTGGGAGCGGAGTGGCAGGGAGGGGGCACCAGAAGCCCTGTGGCTGTCCTGCCCCACCAGCCCCCCACTGAGGGAGAGCTCAAGACCCTCCCCCTGTGCACTTCGGACGGGTTCAGCTGCTCCCTGCCGCCCTTCCCCTTGCAGGAGTCACACATACATAAATACCCGGGCAAAACCGGGTAATAAGCTAGTCTATTGTATAACTCTATTGGTATTCCTTGCTGTTCAGTGAATTGATTTAAACCACAAGTAACTTCATTTTAAAAGCTGTTTTAAGTATAAAGTAATAAATGGGTTGCTGCCATGTTGGAAATAGCTAGATTTAAATCCCTTTTGCATGTATTTTAAACTGCATTACTTGTTTTATATTGCTTCATCTTTGCCTATTTTATTTCTTTCTCTAAGCTTTAGATTAATTTGTATCATCAATGTCTCCAATTTTTTTTAATCTCAAAATATTTTCTAAAATTTTAATGGTTTGTATGAAATGTGTCTTTGTGATTTTTTTATGATGATTTAGTTGGTATGAGTGCTTATAAATTATCCTGCAATTCTGGTTTTAGATTAGCTATAAAGTATGTATGTATGTAGGTAGGTATGTATGTATGTATGTATGTATGTATATAAATACTGTATGTATATATGATAAAATGTGTGATGAAGAAAAGTAATTCAGCTATTTTTATAACAGTCACATATCATATGCAGTCATGTTTTTCTAAATTCTGTCAAATGCCCTAAGACTTAAATATACTACTAGACTCTTTCACAAATATACTCATGAAAGCTTGGACCCTAGTAGACTTAGGATACTATAATTTCACACTGATTTAGGACATTGTTTTAACTCAGCTTTCCTCACTTTGCTTCTCATTGGGTATGCTGTGTTTCAAATCTTAGATATTCTATTCAATATGTCAAGTTGTCACTGCTGCCCAATACACTGTGAGTGCACCAACCTGAATAAGGCTATTTATTCTAACTTGATGGTTCATAAAAGTTGAAAGTAAGTTAAAAGATTAGCTCAATGCAAGATTTATTTAGAAAGAGTATTTCTTAAACATTTTTTTCTCCCAGGAATGCTTTACACTTTAAAATTTATGGAGTACCTCAAAAGAGTTTTTGTTTATATGAGTTATATTTATTATTCCCTTCTCTTCCCTACCTCAACAAACCAAGGACTTGGGGGGGGGGGATAAAAGGGGTCCTAACTATTTTCTGTTATGCACTTTTATCTCTTTTTTGTTCATTGCTAGATCAGGATATATTGGAACACAGATATCTCTGTATTTCCATGTCATGTAGAGGGCTTCTATTCACACTAGTACTGAAGTATAATGTGGTTTATCTGTTTTCAGAAACTGTAATAACCATACCGATCCACTAGGGCTCAGTATTGTATATGAATCATACAATGGTGTCCTAGCCAACAAATTATGATTAATTCTGTCTGAAGATGATGTATGAATATGAGCAATTATGCTTATATAACAATGGATGCTAAATATGTTTTTGTAAATTGTATCTTACCATAAAGTTTATGGTATAGTTTATGGGAGAGACACTCTCCATCTGTCTTCTCTGCAGAGACCGGTCCAGGATGGTTGAACGTTTTGCATAGCTCTCATGTTTGTCAGAGCAAACAAGCTCCATAACCACATCATATTTGTGCCTCACTGGGAGAATAATTTTATTTACCCAAAAAAAGTGAAATCACAACTGCCAGTTCTTCAGCTTGTGTTGACCTTCAAAATATCAAGTCATAATTTATCAGTATAGTAACTCAAAATAAAAAAATCTTTTTTATGGATTTTGACCAAATTTTGCAATAAAATGAGTACAGTAAAAACAGAAATAGTTTGATACAATTATTTGTTATTTGGAAGTTACAACTGGTGCAGAGTGCAGCAGCGTGGGTAGTTTCAGAGGCCCAAAGAATAGCCCCTGTAATACCACTGCCCCAGGAGCTGCATTGGTTACCAGTCTGCTTCCAAGTGCAATTCAAGATGTTGGTGACCACCTTTAAAGCCCTTTATGGCATGGGTCCAGGTTACTTCAGGGACCGTCCTTCTCTACTGGGATTGGCCTATACCAGGGTTCTCCAACCATGGCAACCTTAAGACTTGTGGACTTCAACTCTCAGAAATCCTCAGCCAGCAGCTGGCTGAGGAATTCTGGGAGTTGAAGTGTTAATAATTATGAATTAACATTGCAACTTTTCCACATGTGAATATCCTGTAAAGGAAGGATTCTCAGGAAACCACCCACACAAGCAGGACATCTGCCTCCTGACTCTAATTGGTTCATATCCTGACATCCTGATCTCCTGACCTATGTAATTACACCTCCTGTTCTTGTCTTCATGACTGCCCACACTATTATTGCCTATAAAAGGACTGATTGTATTCCTTTCAGTTGTTGTTGTATTGTATTTAGTTATAGAGAGATAATGTTATTACGTGCTTTGCTGATAAATAAAAGAAGAACTGACTGACATTGTTGGTGTGCTGCTTCTTATATGGGCACAATGCCATCCCATTTAATCTGACATGAGGTCCACAAGTCTTAAAGTTGCCAAGATTGGAGAACCCTGGCCTATGCCACTTGTGTTGGCAGGAGGCTCGATTATTCTGATTGGTGGGGTCCAGGCGGAGGGCCTTCTCTGCTGTTGCTCCTTTCCTCTGGAACATCTTGCCCCACCGTGTGAGGTTGGCCCCAATCTTCCTATCTTTTAGCAAGAGCCTTACAGATGTGGCTTTGCCAGTCAGCTGGGGGCCCCAGTGGAGAACAGCACAATGGTGGTGCTTGATGGTGTAATAACAGATCACACTTAACTCCCCACTTCACCCCCCCCTCCCCATGTGTCTTTGGTTTT
>JANHJO010000035.1:8888-24964 GCA_032468235.1 Pseudoxyrhopus heterurus
CAGGGGCTAAGTTTCTACCTTTTCTGATTCTGATTTTTCAGCGTCCAGCCCATCCCAAAATGTTTCCCTTCTCCAAGGGGGGTGGGGTGGATTTTAACTTCCAACACAGTGTAACTTGCAGATTTTTCACACAAAAGAAAAAAGAAAAGAAAGAACTCTATATACAGTCATCCAATAAAACAGAAGTCTTCAACCACAGTCTGCGGACCAGCACTAGTCCCCAGCATGCCAGAAACTGGGCCTCACAAAGAAGCGAAACCCCACCTGCGGGACACAGGCAGCATGCAAAACCTCACCCCTTCCAGTCCACAGAAAAACCTCACTCCACAGAACCAGTCCCTGATGCCCAAAAGATTGGAGGCCACTGCGATAAAACATTCAGATTATGGCTTTTAGTTTTAGCTGGTACCAAGATTGAAACTAACAGCATAGAATTTATCATTGTTTCAAAGGTTCAGGTAAGTAATTTCAGATTCTGCTCTGAATAAGCTTATTTGTGGGTATGGGAGGTGATGATTAGGTGGTCCTTAGAAGAAAAGCAATTAATGTTTTTCTTCTGCCTGTTAACTTTCCGTGCTTTATAGTTGCAGCTACATTTCTGATACATTACAACAACTAAAATCAATTATGATTAAGAAAAAGTAATTACTTTGATTATACAGTGTTATTTATAAAGTCTTCTGAAATAAAATACCTTGTAGGGGTAACATAGTCCTTGCTTTGACCAAATGGATACTAAACATATTTAGCTTAGTAATGCTAAGCATTATTCTGTTGTAGAAAAGGATTGTACATGAAATTAAAAATGAATATTTACATATACCTGGAAATCCTTTTTAAAGAGGTTCTTACCTTTTTAAAAAGATTTCCCAGGTATATGTAAATGTTCATTTTTAATTTCAAGTATAATAAGAGTGCTGTGTAAGCAAGCATCAATGCCAGTGGTATTTATGCTCATAGCACTGCCTGGTCTGTTTGTCATCCTGACATCCATCTCGCTTCTGTAATTTAAGAAGCCAATAGATTGTAAAATTCTGCTGCACTATGATATTAGATTGCTTAACGTAAGATTGCAAAATTAGGTCCTCCATTGAAATACCTGAAATCTCCATCCACTTCTCTTCTAGAGAAGGCTATCTTCAAAACTATCATAATTCTGTAATATCATTGTAGCTTATTGAATGTTTTCATCTTTGTTTACTGTAAAGTTTTTACAATGTGTATTATTTTAGAGGGGGTGGGAAGCTTTTTGTTTTGTTTTTAAAAGTCATTGTACAAGGTGCCTGGGGATATTTGCATCCTGTAAATTGTATAGTATTGTGTTTGGTTGATTTGAAAAAAAAAACAGTCTTCACTGTCTAAACTGCTTGAGATGAATAAAATTGTATTAAACTACTGCAGCAAAAACTGTATCCATAATGTTTCACAGCACATGGTGATTTTGCGAGATTAGATGTTGTCTCTGCGGTAAAGTGAACATGAGAAAGAGAGAAACATAATTGGATGCTCAGTTTCACATTGTTTTATGAGTTAGCTTTTCCTCATCTTTTTGCAATAATTTTCTAAATATAAAATATTCTTTCTGAGATGAGTTTCAGAGTTTGATACTGAAGAGTGGTATACAAATGCCCAGAATTTAATCTCCAAGCAACCAGGACACTGAAATATGTGAATATATTTAGCTTTGAGGGAAGAATGAGGAAGGATCTGATAATATTCTTCAAGTATTATATCCCAGAGAAGGGCAAGATTTGTTCATGGACATACTGGTAGCAGAAATGGATTCTAGTCCCAGAGACATAAATTCTACTTGACTGTTAAGAAAAACTTCCTAGCATTATAAGCAATTCAACAGTGGAATAAATTATCCATTCTGTTTTTATTATTAGATTTATATTCCATCTTTATTTTATACAATTTAAGAAAACACTCTGTTCATACAATAATGCTCCGACCTTCAGTTTTTCTTACAGCAAGACCAATCATGTAAAGGTTGACCTAAACCCACCCATCCAGCTTTCATGACCAAGGAAGAAGAAGAACTCATGGTCTTCCAGTTTCTATACCAGCACTTTAACCACTACAGAAAACTGAGATCTCAAAAGAGGTGGTAATCTCTCCTTCAATGGATATATTCAAGATGAGACTGTTTTGGAGCTTTATTTTGGATTCTTGTAAACATTGAATTTGGCTCAATAATTTGAGTTCTATGATTTTTATGAAATAAAACTAATGTGTTCCTCACCCACTTTTGCCCACCCTACCGCTATTGGATTATAACTTCCTTGCTACTTCAAAAAAGAGCAGTTATATGGTTCAGTTACCATGTTCTTCAAAGGCATGAAACCTAAATATATTCCTCTAATACCTTGTAGGAGACAAAGCACATCCTCTACTACTTGTTTGTTTTGTTTTGTTTTCAATGAAGTCCAGCACAATAAGGACTCACTTGACCTTTGTCCCTTCTATAGTGCATTTTAACATTGTCTTAGAAAAGATATGGTTTTACATTTTGCAGGGCACAGGTGCACCATCCCGCTATGGACATGACAACAGCCTCTGCAGTTGTGACTGGAGTGTAATACTTTTCTTATTACCAGCTGCACTCCAGGGACTGCTTTTGTGGGCTACCAGGAATTTCCTGTGATAGAATATCAGAAAGCTACTGATGACTAGAAGGAGGTGACTTCACAGGGCAAAAGTTCCCCAACTACAATAAACATTCTCACTGTTGCTGTGTGGATTTCCTACCAAACTTGACAGAAAAAAATAAAAAAGAATGAACCAAGCAACTTGTGCTTTAGAGACAACTTTGCTTAGACAAGAAATGATGCATATAAAGTATGAATACACTAAAATTCTGCTATATTATGTGTAAAAAACAGAAATATCTCCAGCATGTTTGATTTTCTTTTAAATTAGAAGGCTACCTTATGATTCACAACAGTTTTCAACAATAGTAACACAGAAAAGCAATGCAGGCTGTTGCATAAGGGAGGAATGTTATTTGGGCTTTAGTTCAAGATAAAAAAGAAGCTTTGAATGGGCCCTATGCTGACTTATTCATTGATTCCCTTACTTCTTTAATGCTTTGCAGCAGATGGTCGGTCTGTTACATTCCTTCTGTGACCTATGACATCCCACTGCACTTATGTCAAACCTTCTTGATACAGAAGCAAGGAACCCTATTTTATATCCAGCACAAAATTCCTCTCATTTTTTAAATCAAAACAGAATATCTCAATTAGCAACTAGCTCTATATTACTTGTGTACAATTGCCTTGTATTTTAGTTAGATCTGCCTCCTCATTAATGTCATTATGAGATCCAGAGCAAATATAGTTCTATGGTCCATGCACATGCAGCATGGAAGGAGGGGTCAGGTCTCAAAGTATCAATATGGACATCTGCATTAGAAATAAGTGCAATGCAAGTATCTGGCAAACATGTAAAGTGAATAATTGCTTTGGACAAAGTCACTTGGACCTTGGGCTGGGAAGGCTAGAATCTATGCCAGAAAATTCATAGGAAACTATATCCAAATACTGCCTAGTAGTTCATTTGTAAAACAATTCTACAATAGGAAATGGGGCAGGGCTGAGCTCCACCCCAGGGAAACAGAATACAGTTCCCAGCAAGCGAAGACCCACAAAAGGAAGAGATGGGATGTTTCTCCAGCAATAATCTTTTCAATGGAAAAGTCAGAAAAACTATAACCCCATCTTCCTACTCCATCCTCTATTCTGAGAAGCCAAGAACATGAGCAAGCCAAAATCACTGTACTTTACCCTATGACACAATCTTTGATTTTCCCACAATTCTACTACACAGAAAAGTGCCACCCTGTACTACAAAGGAAACTCAGCATACAAGAAGTTCAAAGAACAATCCTTAATCATCTCAGGCATTTGGGAATCATACTTAGGGTCATAGTAAGAAGACAATGAGAAACAATAACAACAAATTATAGACCACTTTAATTGCAATTGGCAACTCTAAGCTGTTAGTAAAACCACAAAAACTTTACATTAATCTGGGTACTTGTTAAAGAGAAATCATGATGCATGAGGTTGATGCTATTGGAATTTTATATATAAAATATTCCCTTCTCACCCCTATGGATAGCATGTCTTCTTCAAAGGCCTGGGACTTTGAGGATTTTGTACAGTATCTTAGCGGTGCCTAGAACTGTACTCTTCTGGAAAGGGAGCTCTGATGTTCCTGAGATCTGTTTGAGCCACTCTCCCAGCTTAGGAATCATAATCCTGAGTGCTCCTAGCACTACTGCAATCCATTTGGTCCTTACTTTCCATATCCTCTCTAATTCCTGCTTCCGGCCCTGGTACTACTTCAGCTTCTCATACTGCTTCCTGATGGCACTGTCACTTGGCATCACTTTATCTATCACCAGCACTGTCTACTGGTCTTTATTTACTGCCACAATGTCTGGTTGATTGGCCATTCCCTGCCTGCCTGCCTGGATATGGATGTCCCACAGAATCTAAACCCTACTATTCTTCACAAACTTCTGTGGAATCTCCCATGTCGTCTTGGGAGGGTCTAGCCCATCTGCTATATAAATGTCCCTGTACACTAAGCCAGCTACTTGATTGTGCCATTCAATGTATGCTATTCTTGCCTTTTCCTGTTCAAGAAATGAGAGTGGAGTTGCAGAAAAAGAATAAATTTAAGTGAATTTTCCATTAAAAAAGGTATTATAAATGAATTGGCTTGGTGCTAGATCATATCTATTTTTAAAAAGAGGCAGAATACTCATTGAAGCAACTATATATTAGTTGAATTCATTCCTGTCTTTTTGGCAAGTGGAAGTAAGAATATTCCTATGCCATAACCTGAATCTCATAGACTGCCTGAACAATTCCCTGCAGTTTTCTCGGAAGATTTTTCAGAAGTAGTTTGCCATTGCCTCCTTCCTAGGGAGGTAAAATGACTGGCCCAAAGTCAAAAGTCACCTAGCCAGGAGAAATGTGTGTTGTATATGTTCACTACCTTGAGTTATTTGTAAAAATAATAAAGGTGGGATACAGATAAATAAATGTAATACATAAAATAATGTTTTATATTTAATATTTGCTGCCTTGAAATTTTTTGAAAATGATTTCAAGGCAGCAAATAGAAGCAATAAAAGCACTGTGAAAAGTAAAATTATTTAAAATAACAAAAACATAAATAAAATAGATTTGTTATTGCCTAGGAGATGCTTTCGAATTCTGGTGTTGGAGAAGACTCTTGAAAGTTCCTTGGACTGCAAAGAGATCAAATCAGTCAATCCTAAAGGAAATCAACCCCGACTGTTCTTTGGAAGGACAGATACTGAAGCTGAAGCTTAAATACACCTTGGAAAAGACCCTGATGTTGGGAAAGATTGAAGGCAAAAGCAGAATGGATAGCGGAGGATCAGATGGTTAAAGAATGGAGGACAGGAGGGCCTGACGTGCTATAGTCCATGGGGTTATAAAGAGTTGAACATGACTTTACAACAAGGAGATGGAAATGTCAAATTATTTCCCTGGAAAGAGCATGACATAGTTGTTGCGCCATACCAGGAGCGTTTTTCCCCTTGTAACAAATCTCTGATGGATTTCTGAGATGGACTTTGCCTGATAATCTGATTATCAGATTTTATTACACTAGCTTGAATATCTCATCTTTTGGTTATTGTTTTGATTTATTCTTTTCCCTGCATTCTGATGGTTCTCTGTGCTGCTTTGGCACACAATAAGTTATGAGTGAAAATACAATTCTGCCCAAGGCTGGAAAACTGCCCAGCTCCTTCAATCTGCCTCCAAAAATGCAAGGGATGGAGAAATATCCTAAATCTCTGGTTCCCAACTGTGCACCAGGGCACAGCAAACTCACAAGGATGCCATAGATATTTTAAATGTTTGCACTACCCATTTGTGATGTATCTTTGAGCACTAAGGGCACTCTGAACTGAAAAGTTTGGGAATCTCTGTCCTAGATCTAATATTTTAAAAATGTAAGAAGAAAACTTTATCAGATAATTTTATTTGCTTGCTACTAGCAATGACCATGATGTTGCTGATGTCAGAACATAAGGTCCTGCCCTGGAATAGTAGTGGCAATCACGTGACTCTTTATTGAACATATCCATCTCTTAGAGTACAGAGCACCTTGTACAGATTGTCTTATGTCAGGAAGCCAATTTGTCACTCATGAGTGCAACAGATACGATCAGAGTTGTCCAAAGGTATGGAAAACAAAATTGCATTGGGGCTGTAACAGTGTGGTTAAAGCTTTGTCTGGTTTTTTTAATGCACATCAATGTGCAACACATATAAAAATGGGCATAGCTTTGATTACATTGTTACATCCGCTGTCAACTTTTTTGACCACATTCTGAGGATACTATTGAATATGGTCATTCAACCATCAGTTTAATCAGCTCCTGTACGTTTGCTGGGACGACTGTACTATTTATCTCAAGGTCTGGCTGATACTGCCGTTCTCCTAACTACTGATCGAACAAGGCTGCTTTTCCTATCCATGCTTCTTTTGGAATAATGAATGTCCTGCCCTCCTTGTCACAATACCTAAAGCCATCAAAATAAAACATACTTTGAACATTCTTTCCTGTGTGAGCCGAAGACTTGCTTGGTCAAATGTGAATCTGGAAGACATCTCAATTATGCTGAAGCTACACTGCCCAAGGCACGTTGATTTGAGGCAGGCAATCTTCCCAGTTTCCCCAGTTCTTGGAATTCCCAGCTGGCATTGTAATTGTCCAGCAATTCTTGGACTTGTGGTGTCAACACATTTAAGGGTCACAAGATCTCAAACGCTGCTTTTCAGAATACAAATCAGATCTTGGCATGTTTTATTAGCAAAGTTAGGAAAGATCACTTTGTTTAACATGTAATAATTATTGGGTGGTTTAACATCCTTTTATAAGATATTAGAAGCAGTATAAAGGAGTAGGAAAATATTACTTCAAGTTAAATGAAATGTAATACCTTCCCCTGGTGTCCATTGTGGGTATTTTTCTTTTTCTTTTTTCTTATCAAAGCTCTCTGCCTTCTACAGGTAAATTACTAGTGGTTCTGACCATCAGATAATCTGACAGTATTCTTCTTTCTTTGCATTTTGAAACTGTTGGCACACCTTTCTTTTTCAAACGGTTTTATGATTTCCAAAATATGCACATTTTCTAGTTATTTTGTTTTGATGGTTTATTTTAAAACCTTACATAGGACTTTCAAAATAATGTAAGCAATTCTTGCTATTCAAAGTAAGTACATTCTATAATGTCACTGTGAACAGTGAATTAGCAGCTCAACTGGAAACATCAGTATTGGGCGACTAAAGTTTTTTGCTGCTTTGCATGTTCACAAATGACCATGAAAGCACTGTGAATATTAATTTGGGGGTTGCAAATAAATTTTAGCTAATAAGTATTTACAAACATGAATCAACTGTACATGTAGGCTTTATGGTTATCCTGATGATTTACAGGAATGATAATCCAATACTTCCAAAAGCCTTACACTTGTCTACCATACCTATAAATTTAGATATTAAGGGAACAGTTTGCTGAATGCTGATTTTGTTGTTGTTGTTATTTCATGGGGCTTATTCCAAAAGAAGTATGTATAGGGTTATGACTTCAATCTATAACTATTCTATACAGCTTCAGAATGTCTGAAAATGAAAAAGGATAAGGATTGGTCTAAGATAAAGCCCTCATTTAGCTATGACAACTTTGGGCCAAACACTATGTCTTTGCTCAATCTCAGAATCACCTGGCTGGGATAGAAGCCTTTTCCTCCTTAGGCACAGTGCTGCTGCCACCATGTGTTGCCACATGCAATTTCTCTTCTAGAAAGTAAAATAGCAAACCTCAGCAGGGGAAAGGAATATGTTTTCCCACTTTGCTTGGTCTCCCTTTCTTCCTCAGCTGGAGGTGGTAGGATGTCCAACATTTCAGGTTTTTTTTTTTAAATCAACTGTATTAAATTTTTAAAGAGAGATAAAATACAAATAACAGAATGTCCATCAGACAAAGCTGTCTCTTTTGGATCAGATTGAGGGAGGGGGCATTAAGGAGACAAAGAGAAAGTTACACAAGTGTTTCTTGGTTTTTTCCCCCTTTTCAGAATATCTGGCAGCTCTAGGCATTTTTTATGCAACCAGTCAGAAAGTTTGACTTTGTCAGGATGAAGTAAATAGAAACGGCAAAAGAAACATGGTGTCACATATCCTCTGCCACCTTACCAGGAACAGCCAGTGACTGAATATCACGTCTAGTGAGTCAAACCCATCTGTGCTGAGAATTCAAAATGTCTGTTTGAATTCCTCCCATTCACCAGATGACATAAAGTGCAAAAAGGCCAGTGAAGTTGCTCTTGAACCAGGTGAGAAGAGCCCATGTAACTTCAGAATACTGGAAACTGAAGTTGAAGAATCACAGGATTGATTTGTATTGTTTTGAGGAATGGAACCTAATATGTTAGAGATTGTGCAATGGGGATAAACTTAGAAGAAAGACAGACATTACTGTACTGTACCACATTGCTGGTAATGGCAATTAAGAGAATACTTGTAAAAGGACTCTGAACTACTTGGGAGCCATTCAGCAGATGGTAAGAATGATAGCCACAAATGGTCTAAAATGGCAACAAATGAGAGGTATAAACTGAATTATTTAGGCAAATTCAGCCACAGGTGGAATCTATGGTCAGATGCTCATTATTCACATAGTAACAAAGATATGGTTCTAAGATGGCATTTACTGTCCCAGATTCTCCTGTCTGACTAGGTAATGAGAATATGATAGGTAAAGCTTATCATCCAATGTCTGTGGAGATTCAGTCATCCAGATCACGGTTGTGTCAAAGTTGCTTTTTCAAAATGCAACTCAATTTTTTGTTTGTTTGAAGGTTTACTTCTCATATCATTTGCACTATTCAGGTGCATAAACCTCCACGTGGTCTCAACTACTCTTGGAAAGCGTACTAATAACCAGGTGACTGCAAGGAATATAAATCCTTCCATTCTCCACCATTCATTGAAAACTGAAGCAATCCCATTTTTTTGTTCTGGATATTGGCCATTTTTAATACCGGTACTTACTTGCCTACATTCAGGGATAATAAATTGGTATTACAAAGCACCTCCAAAAAAAAAATGCCAATAGCCATTAGCAGAACTGCAAAGCTGAGATCTGACGAAACAAAAATAAAATTCTGTTTATATTATCATAGCAATTATATTTTCATTGTTTTATTCTGAAAGACAAACTTCAAAACCATCTTTTTACATTCACCTCTTTCAATTTTGGAATGAGTATAAGACAGCTGGGAAGCAGTACAGTACCTTAGACTTATCAACCCTCCTAAACATTTTGACTATGTTTAATGATCCATTTAGATGTGCATATATAACAACAATGTACAAAACTCACCTCAATGGAAACAAAAATTTCTATATTTCTTCAGCAATCTTCACAATTGAGTTAGTTTTTTGGCCCAGGGCCAATTCTCATCCTCAGGAAACAATGTTTCACAACATTGTAACAATTTCTTCAATGTATATTGGCTAAAACTAAGTCCTTTATCCTGAAGCAAGTTTAGCGAGTGCTTTTCCTGTTATGGTACTTTTAGATTTCTACATATACAACAAAACAGGAAAGCTGAAGCAACAATTCATCTCGAATCTGTGAAAAAGAGATTTGGCTTTTAGACACGTTCTTTGATTTGAGGAGTTGGTTGGCTCATACTAAAAGAAGTCAACATATGAAAAATTACATGGCGGAAGGGGCAGTGATAGATATCTGGTAACAGATAAGCTTTTGATAGGCTAGTAAGTAGGAAATTCTGTACAGCAATGTGATTCAAAACTAATATATAAAATAATGCTATCATAAAATTCTAGAAAGTATTTGAAGACAGGATTTTAAAAACAGTTAGTGGTTTTTCTTTTCTTAAATATAGCTTTTCCACCTTTGCTCCTTTCTAGTTTTTAGTTGATCATAATTACCTTTCTAAAATAAGATGTAGAACGTGGCAGTTTGGGTTCTTTAACATATTGATAGCAATACAAAATTGGTATCAGGATACAGCTGTCTTATGACTACAAGGGTACTTGCAACTATGTACTATCCAATCAGTGCATGTCACTAGCCATCTGTTTCCTGTTTTCATTCTTTCCCCATTATCATTTTATCAGAGTTTCCCTTTCACCTGAAATTAATTTAGAATACACCACCACAATATGTACGTTTTATATTAAGAATGTGGTGAACGGTATCCATAAACACATACAGCAACTTGCTCATTGGAGGAGTATCTTCCAATCTTACTGCCAGTCAATTAACTTCCCTGTCCAATGTCTCAAATTCTGGAATGCAATTATTAATCAACTCATGAAAAAGAAGTGTTGTGCTATCCAATGAGGGAAATCTACTCATATTTTCCGGTCCTTGTTCTCTCTCAAATTAACGTCTATAAAAACAGGTATAACTTGTTAATCTAATATCAGAATACAGGACAGGACAATATAAAAAGAAATATTGTATTAACTATGCTCTAGTTACTGGCTTTTATTTTTAAATAAAGTAAAGAAACCAATATAACATGGAAATGACAAAATCAGATTTGTCACTAACCAATATTGCCATCCGACATTATTCATCTAAACATGAAATGAACAAAAACTAGGGATGCAGAACTCAGCTGAATTCCAGTACCTGATACTCCATCATACTTTAATCTCTAATAGCCATCCATATATTTGTATAGTCACTTGCAAAGGTATTACATGCATGCATGCACGCACACACACTCCCTCCCCTCGGCAAATATGACATGTAGATAATCTGTGACCAAATAACTAGTTTTTTTTTAAAACTGATAGTTCTCTTAGTAAATATACCTATAGTGCTTATGGAATTTCTAGTTAGCAGAAAGCTCTTAGAATTCCTTTTTCCAATTTTCTTTGAGAATCAACTCTGAAAATGATGTACACTTTCTTATTCTGAGTACACTAGTATATATACATTGAAATAAATACATACACTGTCCATACCAACATTTCTCTTTCAATTCCTTGGCATAAATAGATTTGTTGTCCATAAAGGAGTTATTAAATCTGATATAGAGATCAAAATATAAAAGTAAGTGAGCCAATACAGGGAGATGGAACAGCACAAACTTGTTTTCTTGCTTTAAAACAAAATATTGAAAGCCACATTTGTAAAGAAAGTATCTTTGTATAATTTAAATACTAGCTTATTTTTTAAAATTATAGTAGATATATCTTAAAATAATTGCAATACTTTATTATTCAAACATTTAAGATGCCAATATCTGATCCTATATTTATTCAGTCAGTTATTCAATTTATACATCCACCTATCTCAAATTAACTCTGGAAGGCTAACAACAGTAACAAAAATCATCAAAAGACGTAACTATAAAAAAGAACATACACATTTAGCAGCCAAGGTATAAAAATATATAGAACCAACAAGAAATCAGCATAACCATTACACAAACTTTGCTACCCATCTGGATTTCCAAGCTAAAAGGGTATGAAAGGCGAATTTACGGAGCTCCTAGAAGAACGCAATGCAGGAAGAAGACCCAGAAATCTGAAATAAGTGATTTAAAGTGTGGGACAGAATAAGTCTGTACACTGAGGATTAATCGTACTAAAAATTGAATCTGACATAAGGAACATAAACTCTAATGCAGAAAAATGTTCATATTTTATTATAGTATTGTTATTACAACTGATTCATTTTTAGAAAAAAACAATATTTATATTACATATAAACATTAAATGGTATATCCAATTTCAGTATTCAGGAGCTGTAATATTTTAGCAACCTCTCATCTGTTGGTTTCAAAATCTTCTTTTCTGACATATTTACTATCCAACCTGGAGCAAGTCCAAAGAAAATCTGCCTAGGGTCCTTCTGAGTACTCAGCATTTGGAAGAGTTCATCTTTGGTAATATCTGGCAAGACATAACCATATTTTTTGGAAAGTTCCATCCTTGCTTCAGCAACCTTTGAAGGATCAGCCAAGTAGCCTCGGTTTGCAGGATCTGTATAGTAACGGACAAGATCTTCAGGAGGAAGCATTCGCTTTGGAATAGGTTTGCCTCTCTGAAAAAATGGCACTGGCTTGCAAAGAATCTCTATGTGTAAAACATGGAATAAAGAGATGAAATATTAATTTAACATTAACAATCCAACTTCTGGAATAATTGTATTAACACAAAATACATTTCCTTACATTTTGTAACATTGTATTGTTAAAATAAACCTGACCATCTTTTTCTGCTTTAATGATACTGTACCTATAGGACAAAGACTAGAAAGACTAACATTCAGATTAAATCTGGTGGTATCACAGATCCTTTTTTTTATTGTTGGAAAGCTTTTTTAAAATAATGACAGATTGATGTATTTAAACAATATTTGGCAAGATCAAAGGACATGAAGATGTATTGAAAATTCTTACCCAAGCTCCTTGGATCATAGAAAGCTGTAGTAATTACACCACCATTTTTTTCAACAGCAGCTATGGCTAGTTCAGATACCCACTGTACTTCAATATTTATTTTTGCTGCAAAAGTATCAGCACCCTGTAAGTTTACATAAACTGAAGTTAGATTACATAATATCACTTTAAAACATTATTCACTAATCTGCTCATTCTAAAATGCAAGGTATCAGCTGCTATTTCAGGATTAGTGGAGTAGCCTGAAATTGAAGTCCCATCAGTTTAAGAATATGGTCATTAAAAAAAAAAAAATTGTTATATTTCTGATTCATTATATGCCATTTTGTGGGGGTATATGTTTCTAAAATGCTATTAAATAATTGTTTTGAAAATATTCAGATCCATAAAGCTCCTAGACAAAAAGCCTCATTACTTACAAAAAACAAAACAAAAATACAATGGTCTGAGAATATTATTGAAACTGTTCAATAACTACATTACAAAGTAATGCCACTTTTTTTTATCACACTTCAATATTTCAGAGAGAGAGAGGGAGGGAAGGAGGGAGGGACAGAGAGAGAAAGAATAGTTTCAAAACTAAGTTCTTAAAAAACACATATTATAGACTTGCCTCTTCCACAAGATGGACACCATAATGTCTTTTGAATGGCTGCATTGTTACACCTCTGGCATTTGTCAGTTGGGTAAGATCTATTGGTTGCATGGGATCAATTCTGCCTAAGTCAATAAGGTATTGCAGCTTTCTGAGACTGATAGGTGGATATTGACGTCTGAGACTGTGAAATGGTAAGAAAATAGAAGTAAATCCAATTCAAAGTAACTTAAGAATATTGATAGTATAATTCATTAGCACATTGTTCTTGGACAACCATCCTCAATGAAAGATGAAATTGTTCTATCTATGGAATATTCTTCTGCAATCCTATAGATTCACTCAAGCCTATATATCTTTATGTGGCAAACAAGTTTTGCAAAACAAAGGCCAACTTAATACTGTACACTGACAGAACCCATGCTACTTAACAATTCAGAAATAAAAAGGTACACATTCCTCTTACAAAGTCTTCTTTTAAACAATTATCTTTAACAGCCTAGCTATAAATTGCAAATAAAAAGATAAAAGAAAGGAAGTATAATATCAGTTATAACATTTGACTAATGCAATTAAAACAAGTGTTTTCTGATGACCTGAAATTATCATGTTCTGGTAAAACTAGTTACTTAATTTCAAGTTGAATACTTTGAATATTGAATACTGAATACAATATTGAGTACACTGAATATTCAATATATTTAAATGTCCATATTTTTTGAACAATATACTTCTTACATGGAAATTTACAGCTAGACAAAAGGAAAAATTGTAGATGTCCTTTTGATAATGTTGGAATGAAATTTATGGCCCTGATTATTCATTGGATTAAAAATCTAATAATACTAGTGAGTACGGATAGGTAAGACACTCTTAAAGACACACATTATATATAAACAATAATGATATATCATCCTTAATTTAAATTGTTGTGAACACACATACACTCCTTCAACTCTGTCCCTTGTATTATTAGCTATGAAATTATGAGAATTACAGACTTTAAAGGACAATTCTATCACCTGTGGTTATACGGACACTATTTAAGATGTTGTCCTAATCACTACAATTTAGATGAATGTACATCAAAATGTACATCAGAAGGTTCATTTATGTTTTTCATTGTGAAAATCAACTATCAGTTGTTTCAGAAGTCATTTGTAATGAGATCTGAGGAAGGATTCCAATTGTAATGGGAAAGAATAAAATAGACTAATTTCACATTCTTACAAAAATAAGGAATAAAGTCATGATAAAATCTTTACCCTGTTATATAGATTAATATAGTTTATTTAAATAGATATAATACATTCAAACATACATAATACTTCTATCTCTTATTTTCCCAGAACAACTGTTAGTGGGTTGGGTTGAGAGACAATGACTGGCCCAAAGTCACCTACCCAGCTTTTATGTCTAAGATGATAATAAATTATCATTATTGGACACCATTTAGAAAATACGTATATTTACATTTCCATCTGTCAATTACATAAGGTCATCTTGGATGCATGCAAATACTACTCCTATAGGACAATTCAATGTACATGAAGGCAAACACCAGCTGAAGAACCAGATGTTATTTCACATTTTTTGTACATATAATAATGGAATAAACTTACTGATGTCCTTCATTGTAGCCATATTTTGGAATAACCAGATAAAATGGTGTTTGGCCACCTTCAAAGCCTAATCGAGGGAGTGACCCAGATTTCGCTTGCCCGCCAATTCTCTTTGGAGGATTATATCTTCCACGACCTTGTTTTTTTTCCTTAAAAAGAGTAATGTGGTGAGTTTCACATTCAAATGTAATTCAGTTCCGGCCTCCTTTTTTACTCCTTTGTCCTCTTGAATCTCTGCTTCTTTAACCCTGATGTTTTCAAACAGCTAACATGAAGAAGGTATCACCTTCCCTCTTCCATCATAATGAGAAGGCAAAGCATGTTCCATGGAAAATAGTATAATCTAACTTTCCCAAGATGTTCCACTTCTTACTTATGGAGTTAATCAAGAGCAAAAATTGTATATATTTTATCTTAAGGTTTGCTGCCTGGATATCTCTCTGAAGATTGTTTTTCTATAATAGGCAACAGCCAAAAAAAGAGAGAGAGTTCAAATAGTAAAATTGGTAATCTTATCTCCTACGTGTCAGAATGGGAAAGGTCAGCCTGCTTAAAGGCTTTTCTAAAACTGAGCAAGCCCAGGTGATCTAGAAAACAGCAGTATCTAGAAAACAGCAGTAAAGCAAAGTAAAGAAAGTCCATAGCTCTGAATTATAATACATGAGCATTAAGGACTATGTCTCTACCTTTTCATAGTTTAACTTCATTTTCAATACTTGTAAAATGAAAATGTGTTTTCCACAATGCCATCTACATGCTCAAATTATTTGTTTTGTATGCACCTTGGCTCTTGATTTGTATTATTTTAGGCTGAACTGCTGGACTTCACTGTCATCATGGAATAGGCTTTGAGATATGATCAATAGATACCCATCTTACAATACAGGCTGGAATGATCCGCCATAGAAAAATTCATAGCCAAAATAAGTGCTCACATTCAATTTTGTAGATCTTTTCTTTCTTTTCTTTTCTGAAAATTCTAAAATTGGGAAATCTTTGATTTAAAGGAAAACTCAAAGCTTCTATAAATCAATTGACTCAGCAAAGCACAGACTTCTGAGGCTAATGATATATTCAATGGATACATACATCATGCTAAGCTGTTCTGTGGTTTGTTTGCTTTTGGTTTAGGGTGCTGAATAATCTCAGCCAATTGTGGTGTATTCAGTAACTCTACACCATAGCTCAATCCACTGTCTGTTATTCTTAAGAGATATTCTTCTATGGATGTTTAGGGGAAACCCTGAAAACCAAGTGTTTCATTTCTTTCCATTTATCACAATAACTACAATTACAGCACAAATGAAAGGTCAAAGCTGGATTCGAACCGGGTGTCTGTGTCATTCCAGCTTT
>JANHJO010000035.1:49321-74573 GCA_032468235.1 Pseudoxyrhopus heterurus
GGATGGAAGGCTGAGTCAACCTTGGAGCTGGTAGGATTCGATCAGCCAAACTGCTGATCTGCAGTACTGTGTTCTTAACCATGGAGCCACTGCAGCTCCAATCATGGAAAAAATACAACCAGAATTACATTAATACAATGTATTGAATGACTGTAAATGAAATGTTAGAATTCTGAGTATTTAAATAGGAAGCCTGAAGGTAGCAGATTAGAAAGAACTGGACAAAAATCACAAAATAGAAAGACCTGAAAATAGAAATAGACTTGGAAAAAGAAAGCAAAGATAGTACCAGTAGTAATAGGCCCTTGGGTGCAATCCCAAAACAACTAGAGCACCACTTGAATACCCTAGGCATTAACAAAATCACCATTGATCAGTTGTAAAAAGTAGCTTTACTTGGAATAGATTACATCCTGTAACAAACATCAACACCTGCCTATCTCAGGAGGACTTGGTAGGCTGATAAAAATGCCAGATCCAGCCTAAACATCTGGCTGACTGCAATGAACCATAATAATTTACTAAATTTATATGCTGTTTGACTGCCAGCAATTTTGGACAGTTTACAAATGCAGTTTTGGACAGTTTACAAATTCTTATTGTTGTTTATTTTGCTTTACAAATAATGCTGCAGTAATTTTAAGGGATTAACAAATCCACTATGTGTCAGAAAACCAAAGATATGTAGATTCCAATCCTGTATTCCAATAAATTTCAAAAACAGCAAATGTAGAGTCCTAGGTTAAAGAGCCTGAAATTTGAATTCTTATTTGGTCACAAAACTTAGCAAATGATACCAACAAAATACTCTCTCTGTATAGCATTCCATATTATATGATTATGTAGATAAAAAGGATGGTGGCTATAGCTGCTTAGAGGTAGGCTGAAATAAAAATATGAAAATATAACAAACAGCCTGTGTAATGTGCTTTACTTTCATAACAATGTGACTTCTTGTAACATTTTTTCTAGGGTTCCATCAATTGCATCAACAAAGACATTTCTATTCTCCAGTGCCATGGTGACAGTGATCCTTTGGTTCCTTTAATGTTTGGAAGTGTGACTTCTGAAACACTAAAGAAAATGTTAAACCCTGGCAACATAACTTTCAAAATTTACTCAGGCATGATGCATAGCTCATGTATTGAGGTAATGATTGTTTTAAGAATGAGTTATTTTAATCAGGAAAAAATAAAATAATTTAAGCGGTACAGGTAGTCCTTGCATTACAACAGCAGTTGGGAGCAGGAACTCTTTTGTGACATCAGGTAACCATGGAACTGAGTGGTGACAATTACAGCAGTCCCACTTGTTACGGTATTATTAAGTGATGACCATTGTGGGTCATTAAGTGAGACCCACATGAGGGCAACTTTTGACTTCCTGACGGCTTCCTCATTGAATTTGCTTGTGGGAAGCTGACCTTGGAAATTGTGATCATATGAGTTCAGTGGCACTTGCTTCAATATAATTGGTTATTATACTTTAATCCAGACAAGTTGAAGATGTAAATCAGGACACTGAATGAAAAACCTGATTTTAGCAAAGTAGTAGTGTTGATAGAAGTCTAGAATGAAAAGTTCCTTGCATGGTGAGGAGCCCAGTTCTTTCTGTAGTAGTTAAGAGAATATTTGTATCAAACCATCTAAACTAAATTACTGTTTTTCATTCCTAAATAGGAAATGATGGATGTGAAGAAATTTATTGACGAGCACCTACCTCCAATTGACTGAAATATGTGAGAAGTCTTCGGTTAAATGCACCAGCATCATCTGTATTAGATTGTTTTTTCATGTAGCTATTTCTAAAGCATCTCTGTGCCTACAGTATTAACTGTATTGCAAAGTTTAGAAACTATAACTTCATGAGAAACAATACTCCTTTTAAATCCCATTGGCCATAAGATAGATACATGGCAGTGGAAAGGCATGTTGGAATATAATTAGGTATTCTCTTCCTTGCTAGATCATTCCAAATTTAAAGTTATGGAGCCCTTTTATAATTCAGAGCAAGATTTTTTTTCCAAATCCTGTTATATTACTACTTGCTAAATTGACACTTGTATATGCAGTATATAAAAACTAAGCATGCAGTGGTAGAACGAGTATTCTTAACATTCACATTTAACCAATATTATTGCATGTTCAAGGTAAGACTGAAGTCTTTAAATTATCCCTATACCTTGGAGGAATACAGTGTTTATCTTAAATGTGTGCCCTGCTACTTAGAATCTTTGACAAAGTATTTATCTCTATAACAAATATTTCTCATTCAGATGTCCTTACTGAGATAAATGTAGACATAGATGTCACTCAATTATACATAGAATATAACAAAAATTATTAGAAATTTTAATATATTGCAAAATTTGAGCTTTCAAATTTTTAAATAGTTCTTAAAAATCAAAGTCAGAAAACGTATGTGTCTTAACTTTTTCTGCTTCAAAAAAAATCAAAAAAGAAATCAAGGTTGTTTAATAAAGCATTGCACAATCAACTGACATAAGAGACAAGAGAAGGGGTCCATACAAAGTATATTTTATTTTAAACGTGAAAAAGATCACTGTGTGAAAATTTGGTTGCACTGTTCTAAATCAACCACAGCTCAGCAGAAATGTAATGTTTGGTTGCTAAAAACGAAATCTGGAGGGATACCAGTGTAATTTTTGGGAGAAAGTTAGGATAAGACTGATGTACATTATTTCCTCCTCACCAAGGCGTATGCATTGCTGCCATCTCCTTGCTCTTCCCATGGCTTGCCTTCAATCACTATGGCTGATATTCAGCATGGCATATCACACTGCCTGCCTGTTCCACTCACCCTACAGCGGATTTTTCAAGCATTTGCTTTCTCTCCCCAGTTGCGAGTGATATCCAATATGCCATCACCAAGGCAACCCTTCAGCCTTCGCTTTTTTCTGTTGTTTCCTCCACCTCCGAATAACAAAGCATGGTTCAGTTTGATGCAGAGCACCACAAACTAGCTGTTCCGTTCATGGAATAGTTTGTGCAAGCAACATTTTCAACCTCCCTGTACCAGGTCATTCAGAAATAAGGTACTACTTTACCCTTGTCATGACAAATTTTCCATCTAAGTTCTTAATAAGACTTGAAATTTTATTTCAAATAAATACACCTTCCTGCAGAAGTTCCACGTTTTGTACATAATACACTGCTAAATCTATACATACATATTATTTCTATATGTACTTTGTGTACATATAGAAATTAAAAAATCCTTAATTCTATAGCATAATTATAGGAATCCTTTAGAAATAGTGTACACGTTTTGTGCTCAATATTGTATGTGTGGGAAAAAACTGGATATATTCTTTCTCTTTCAGGCCATTCACCATATCCCAATATTTTGCTGATTTTTTTAGCATCATATTGCTGCTATGTATCTATTGATGGTGAAATGGCACCTTCTGAAATTTCTTCTATACATTAATGTGATTTTATTTAAGAGGAAACATGGAACCTAATGGAATCACTCATTACATCTGCAGCTTGTAAGCACTTAAATACAGAATTAAAAATGTAATTGCAGTTACATGTTGGTGGAGCAGATAATCATGTCCTTTGACACTTTTGTCTATGTTCTGGCATCATGTTTCTTGATTCTTGCTGGGCCTTTAGATAATTAAATTGAGAGCAATCTATATACCAGCAGGAAGAACTGGGCAAGAAAGCTGTGTTTGGAATACATAACTTCAAATTGTAATTTTTTTTTCTGGTGTGTATTACCAATATGGAGGTTTAATTGGACTTACTCTTTATTTAGTTATATGATGGAATATGGAAAGCAAGGAAACCTAGGTTTGTTCCTTATTGCAGCCTGAAACAATATTTTAAAATGCAGATTCTGGATTCTAATAAACTGAATTTGGCTTTTGAAAGAAGTAAATAAAGCATCTCTGAACTATTTTAATTATAGGAATCTCTGCGAAAGTTTGTGTACATAGGACTTTAATATAGGAACAGTGTGATTTTACCAGTTTATTTTGTTTTTATTAGAAACTAGTTGCTTACATGCTCCAAGAAGAAAGCATTTTGACAGTATTGAGATTTTTTTATAAGCGATAAACGTGCAAGATTTTCAGACATTGGTTTAACAGAAAGTAGTTTGTTAAAATATTTATGTGATGGTAACTGCTTTAGTTTTTCTCTTAAACATCAGAAATGCAAACCAAACCAAAAAAAAACTTCTATATGGAATTACTGAATCAAAATACAGTAGCTCCCAAATAATGTTCAGTTTACTTTGGAATCTGACATACAATACTTTGCTAAACAATCAAACTTTATTGAGTATTAAATTGTTCTTAATTGGAATGGTTAAATAAAATTGCCAGTCTTTATTGTATTATATCATACCTTAAATGCTGTGACAATTGAGGCAAATATATTCATCAGGATTTTTATCCTGATAGGGTTCGTTTTAGTTTATCTTGAAATATAGTGTTCATTACAGTGAATGAATTGCTGAAGGCATACTCTATTCTAACACGAATTTCTGGTCTGTTAATTGAATGTTTGCCTTAGGAAGTGTATTGCACTTCAGTAAATTCTAAATGCATTTTTTTAAATAAATAGGTGCTATTGACTGTCAAATATTGTTTCCAGAAGAGAATGTATAGAATGTAAATGAAGCCATATGTTCAAGCTGGAGTATTTTATAAACAATTTGGCTTTTCTTTATCTTATATTTTAGGAGGTTCATAGCTAAGATAACACTTTGATTTTATACTGTTTATGGCAAGAAATCTTCTACTGAAATATCTTAGATGGAAATTGTAATCTGTTACTGTGAATAAATTCTGAACAATCAATGAATGAAACAATTCTTGTTGTATGAAAAATGCTGTATCCCTTATATGCATCTCTATAATTATTAAACAAGAAAAATTATAAATTGTTCATTGAAGAGATATAGTAAGTTATATATAAATTAAAAAAAACTAAATGCAGCATATGAAAAACAATATTTTGATTCATACTTTTCACTAAGATACTTTAATGATCAGGCTCACTGCAATAAAATTTATCCAATTGTTTTTTGTGATTCATATATAACAGGTATGCCTTCAGATACCTAGAAGATACTAAGCAAAATATGTAGCATATTAATAGATACCATAAACCAAAGAGAGCCAGTGTAATGTACTGGTTAAGACATAAGAAAGCAAGAGACTGTGGGTTCAAGTCCTACCTTAACATGAAAGCCAGCTAGTGACTTTGGACCAGTCACTCTATTTCTTATCCCAATCTACCTCATAGGATTTTTGTTGCAGGGAAAATAAAGATTTGTTCACCACTGTGGATCGCTTTTTAAACAGGTTAATAAATAAATATTAAATCAGTACTGTATTCCATACAGCTGGTGCAGAATGCCAAGGCTTGGGGAGACCATTATATTAAAATTAGTCACATTTGCGCTATACATTTATCCATGATTAGGTAAATCATTACTTGGTCAGCACATTTTTATATTGTGTAATGCACCAATCCATAAACTAATAATAAAAGATGGGCTTCTATAAAATTTGGTTACAAACTTTGTGTGACTTAGTGTATCAACAAAGCAACCATTGTTAATGATCATGTTTAAATTTGAACACGTAATTCAAACTGCAGTTATAAACATGCACAAGCAACTATAGATACAAAAAAAATCAGTTATTTCCATGGTAAGTAAAAATATATATATTGTAGCATTTTTGTTGCAAGAATAAAACTACAGATGCTTTGTGAAGTTCTGTAATAACTTTTTTGGTATCATACAGTTCACAAGAATAATATGAGCTCAGGCAGAAGCTTTGTCAGAAACATACTTTATTACAGTTTACAATGGAAAGTAGAATTACTGCATCATATAAATACATCTCTTCATGAAATCCCAATGCACATATAATTGCAAAACCATTCTGATCATTTAAATTAGTAAATCAGTACTAAAGCCAAGGACTCGCTGAACTTTATATTTTCTCTTGCATTCTAGATCAAAATAGATTTATTCAAAATGCCCCAAATACTTTATCACAGTTTTAAATCTTACAGAGAATATTGCACCCATGGCTGTTCTAAAATTCTGTTTTAGAATTGTTCTATTATTTTTTGTATATTCAATAAGGACAAAAAAGCAGTATACAGATGAGCAAATTTGCAAACTACACTAGAGTTTTAATTTCAGGAAATTGGATCCTTGAAGATAAACCTCTCTTTGATAAGCCTTCCCAATCCTTAGCCTTCTAAATAAATTGGACCGCAAGCAGTCATCATTTGGGCATGGATTTTGTAGTCCAACACACCCGGAGGTTCTCACGCCTAAATAAATGTTACCTCGAGATCGCAACCACTGCTGCTTTTTCCCCCATTTGCCAAGACGGAACAACTCAGTCAAAAGTCCTGAGGTTACAAAGATTCTACACCGTGTCATTTTCGGTCACCGACAACCTCTTCTTCCTCAGTCTCCCAGCAGAGAACTTGACCCTCCATTTCCGCTGAGCGGTCGGAACTCTGAAGGGAGACGAAGCTCCACCCCTATTTTTTTTTTTTAACCCGTAATCGATGTTTTCGGTTTTCCGGAGCATTGCCTGGCTCTCTTTACCGATGTTTGATCAGCACGGCCTGGCGCTACGGCTGCCGAGCTGTCGCTCCTGGCCGGTTGATGTTCACAGCGACCCCGATAGCGATTTGGCGAATCCATCTTTGCTTTTGCCCTGAAAGCGTCGGCATTCGTGGCGTAGAAGCAGCATCGAAGGTTGAAGCTCACTGCTCCTTAGTCGCCCATTAGAGAGAGACACAGAGAGAGAGACAGAGAGAGAGACAGAGAAAGAAAGAGAGGCGCCGCCGCGGACCCGGCAGCCGCCATGAGCACCGAAGATGAAATCATCCGCATCGCAAAGAAGATGGACAAGATGGTGCAGAAGAAGAACGCGGTGAGGTCCACCGGGAGGGAGGGAGGAATGTCCGTTAGCCCCCTCGCGCGCCCGACTTCAACTTCTGTCTGACCAATCAGCGGCGCTGCACCTCAACGGGGCGCCCGCCTTTTTCGGGGGGGGGAGGTTGATAAATGAGGGGCTTCCTCTTGTGATGTTCCATCTGTCGTCTGTGACGGGACCCTGACCTCAGTGTCTGGGCCAGTTGTGGTAGCTCTCCTGGTTTGTAAGGAGTCGGACTCGTACGTCGCGTTCAAATCCAGAGAAAGCGTCCTGTGGCGGCATTTATTGCCCCGGAGAAAGGCCCACTTCCGGAAAAACGAAAATTGGAGCCCACTGGAGTCTCTAAGAGAGTCGAAGGCTCGCTGACTTTTCAAACCAGATTAATGTTGTGGGGTTTCTTTTTGTTGGAAAGCAGTTCTACCCTTAAGACCTATGCTACCTTTCTCCTCTTTATAATGCGATGCCAGTCCCTTTTCTCCTTTTCCCTGAAGACTTTGTGGCTTTTTTGGTTATATGGAGTTATAGAATCTATAAAACGTCTTAAAGACGCTTACCCTATAGGTATATATCAAACTTCCATTTTGCAATTATAATTCACCTCACTGCGTTGTTTAACCCTTGTAAATTTTAGCTTCCATTGAGATTGTTTCCAAACCTCTTAACAAAATTTAAATGATGCACTGCATTGCTACTATGTATGGATATTGAAATCCAAAAGTTTTATTGTAATGTTTGTTTACAATCAACAAACAAAAGGTTTGATTCAAAATGCTGTCCACACTATATATTATTATTATAAGATCTAAGCTTAAATAATTGTAAGTTTAAAGCACTGATCTAAAACTGCATCACCTGTTCCAGAGAGAGGGAGTCTCTGGATTTTAGATGTTGCTAAGCTACAACTTCCTGCATCTCTGAGCAATTTCAAGTGCCAACTGTAAAATGAAGTATATTGGAAGAATTCAGATTTTGGTGTTAAGAAATATGTGATTTGCATTGTATAGCAAAAGTGTTCTGTGACTACCAAGAAAGAACTTCTTGGTACCATTACCAAACAATCATAAAAATACTCAGATGCAAAGCTACATGAAAATCACAAACTTTGTGTAAAAACATTAGCTTGGGATAATTGCAATTCTAGCTTATATATGTTGTAGTTTATTTTCAATATAATTACTTGCAGAAAAGACAAACTCGGAGATATTGCACAAAGTAGTACTGTCTACTAAAATGTTTTATTTAATACATACACACATACAATGAATTTTAGAGTAAAACCAGCCTTGCCACTAAGAGTAATAAGTTTCTGGTATTAATTAAATGAACTTGTGACTGAAGCTCTCCCATATTCTTTATTTTAGTATGGATTTAATATGCAGACTTGTGCACAGACATTTTTCCATTTACATTTGGGTGTTTTAGGCCCCTTGAACCATGATATGGTGGCATTGTTAAGGATTATAATTGCTTTTATTATAGTGATATTAGTAACTTAATGCTTTTTATAGTATATTTAGTGTAATGAATTGCCTTATTGTGTAATGAATAGGTTCAAGTTGACAGAGGTAAAGTTGCACATATGGATATTCAAAAATCAAGAGCAGTTGAGTAAGATTAGACAAGAAAAGGTAAGCAGTAGCTTTTCCTATTATTAGATATAGAATCAGAGTGTACTAAATATTTTTCCATGTGCATCATGCTGCCATTCTATACTCACGTACCTGAGATAAATACTATTTAATTTAGTAGAAATTACTTTTGAGTAGGCACAAAAGTATTTTCTCTGTTATAGATAGCAGCACCTCTGTGTATAGACTCTTAAGACTTGGAGTATAGAATCATATTTTAGTGGTATTTTAAAAAAGACTAATAAAGACTACAGTCATGTCATTGAGTAATTTTAAATCAAACTTTAGAATATAAATAGAATTATTTCCAAAGTTCATAAACACTTGATTAGCAATAGTTATAGTTCTATGTGTTTAGAATCTTCATATCTGCTGTTTTCCATGCTAAATTAACTATACTTTTAAAATATTTTTAATATTAAGTTGTTAAAGCTGAGTTTTAATCATGCGAGTTGTAAAGAAAGATAAGACCCACCAAATTGAGTGAAGCCTGGCTCCCAATTAGCATACATTATGATGATAGCATAAAGTACAATATGAGAGAAAGAGGAGGAGAGAGAATTCCTATTGGATTCAGGAACACCTTTTAGAAAATTTTCAGTAGAGTCTTCCTTTCCTCAGACAATATATGCTTACAGTTTCAGTTCTAACTTCCTGATACATTAAGCCTGGTTTGATCTGTGGTAGCTCTGTATGTAACTGTAAAAAAATTCCATATGATCCTGGAGACCATTGCTTGCCAGTATAGATTATATTGTGCTATCTGTGAAATAATGGATATGACCTAAGGGACTGGTTGATGTAAGGTAGCTTTCAATGTTGATAAATTTACTGTACTTCATATGTCTAGTAGAAATTTAAAAAATAGGGCATGTGATATGTCTGTCTGGGAAGAGTTAACAATGTAAACTACAGTCCCATGTATCTTTAGGCCATTTTATGTAGTTCATTGTGAGTGGAACTGTTATTTAGAATTTTTCCATAAAAGATTACCAAGTTCTGTACTGGCAGTTAGGAATACACTGTATTTTAAATTCTCATTATGAATAAAGCATTTGAGCTGCTAGACCAGGGGTGTCAAATTCAAAGTCCACGGGTCGAATCTGGCCCATGGGGTGATTAAATCTGGCCTGTGGGGCCGGCCTGGAAATAGCAAAGGACTGGTCCGTGGTGCCTCTGGCATGGTGCCCCACCCCATTTGGGCTGGCAAAATGTTGCAGGAGGCCATCCAGACCAAAAATGGGCTATATGGGGGTTGCGTGTGGCCCCCTGTGCCCTGTTTTGGCTGGCAGGGTGCTGCAGGAGGCGTCTGTCTGCGGAGGAGAACTACAATGCTGATCCGCCCCTCGAAATCCAGTTTGAAAGCCCTGTGCTAGACCATATAATGAACTTGTGTTGTTAATGCTTGTGTGACATTATTCAGTTGCTGAGATTGGAAATCTAGTACAGATAGTCTTCAATTTACAACCATTCATTTAGTGACCATTCAAAGTTACAGTGGCACTGAAAAACGTGATTTATGGTGATTTTCACACTTAGGACCATTGTCTCATCACTGGTCGCATGGACACATGTTCCAAATTCGGGCGCTTGGCAACTGGTGTGTATTTAAAACAGTTGCACTGACCTGGGGTCATGTGATCACCATTTGTAACCTTCCCAGCCAACGTCTGACTAGCAAAGTCAATGAGAGAAGCCAGACTCACTTATCGACCACATGATTCACTTAACAACTGCAGTGATTCACTTAAAAACTGGAAAATAGGGCAAAACTTAACAATTACCTTGCTTGGCAATGGAAATTTGGGCCTAATTGTAGTTGTAAGTTGAGGACTACCTGTATTATACAGACAACTTTATCATCTTTTTTTTTTAACATATAAGGATCAAAATTTGAAGATTCAAAAACAATAATGTCATATAAATACCTGGTTAGGTTTCTATTTGTGTATACTTACCTTTTGCTTCAGGATTTCTGGGTTTTTTTAGCAGTGGGGTTTGCAATATTTTAGGGACTCTGCTACCATAAAAATGATTTGGAAGCCCCATTAATTTAATAATCTACAGATCATGCATCACTACTGCAGTTTTAGAACTGTTCTGTTTTTTATTATATGCTCCTGTAGAGTGTTGCCACAGGCTGGGAAATCTGGTAGTCCCACCAGATATGAGAGTACCAGGATAAAGAACAATGTCTTAGCAAAAGCCATAATATCAGTTGTGATATCTATTTTGTAAATATTGTAGAACAATGTATTAAAACCGTAACTAAACAGTACTATAAACATACATAAATGAGGATATCTTTAGATATGAGATGAATAAGGTATTACTGAACATGTTTACAGTGGTAGCCACTAATAAATACTTCCAAGGGCAATACTGAAACTAACTAACTAACTAACTATCTATCTATCTATCTATCTATCTATCTATCTATCTGACCATCTCACTATCCAAAGCCTCTTGGGCAGCTTTTGTATTATTTAATAAGGGAAGAAGACTACAGTAATAATTGAAATTAATATTTTTGTCGTTTTAGACATATTTTGTGTTGCAAAAAGCAATCACCTGTGTGTGTGTATTTGTATTGTACAAAAAATAATTTTGTTCAGAAAGTATTTAGAAAGTATTTTTGAGTGATGTTTTAATGCCCATTTTACAGTCATATTTCATGTAGATGGCTTCAGTTTCTTAGAAATTTTAACTTGAAATTAATTGAGATTTGCTGTCAGAAATACTGCTTAACAAAAAAAAATCAATTTAGTAATATACAGGTAGCCCTTGACTGACTTACAGCTATTTATTTAGTGACCATTCAAAGTTACAACAGCACTGAAAAAGGTGACTTATAATCTTTTTTCCCCTTTATAATTATTGCAACATCCCTGTGGTCATATGATCAAAATTTGAATGCTTGGCAACTGGTATATATTTATATAGTGTCTTAGTGATTTTAGTGAAAATTTTAGTAATTTTATGGACTATAAGATATTTCTTTTGACCTTGTCTTTGGAAAGGCAACTTCTTCACCTCCTGAATAACTTCATTACATGCTTTTCTAGGCTTGTATGTATGTATCTGTTAGGGTCTCAAGTGGACAAATCTTACTAACTGGTTAAATCCTCGTGTTCCTGAGGAGTGCTTGCTTTATGCAAAGGACATTTTATTCATAGTTTGCTATCACTAGAATTCCTTATTTTTGGCAATAAAATGTATGTGACATGGAGCCAAAGTCTGAATAAAGTAAGAATAAAGTTGATACAAATATGTCCCTTTAATATATTGTGGTTATATTCCATTAAATTACTCTTACAGTTCAATTCTATTTCATAATATCTACCAGAATATTTCTTTTGATACTCATGACTTACATGTTGCCAGAGAAGTAATTTTTTTTATAAATCTTACAGATCTAACCTTTCAATCAGATAAGAGAATAACCTAAAACTGATAGATTGTACCTATAGAAGTTGAATGTTGTAGTAAAGTATATTTTCCCCTTCCCCCTTTTTACTATGTTTAAAAATAAATTAGGAGCTCAGCATTAAATAGAAATCAGACTGTGTAAACAAGTGAAAATATAATGAAAAATTATCGACAATGTAGCTTCCTCCTCCTGGAGCATCTTGAATAGTATTTGGTTTTGTGCTAATTCTATAATTTTTCTTTAGGCTGAATTTCAATATTGTGCAAGATATTGGAAAAATTAGTAGTCTTCATTAATTTTTAATTAAATGTCAATGGCTTCACATAGGTAGCTTTACTTTAGGATAGACCTAGTTCACATTTAAGGATGAGAAGAGTTGTCAGTTTTGGAACAAGCATGAAAAAATATTTTTCAAATGTTCATCAATATCATTTTCATTAGCATTTATATCACAGATTTGAAGATGAATAAAATAATATTAGGTGTCTTTTTTAAATACATGGCAATAGGTATATTTAATCTTTGATGTGTTTTACAGGGTGGGGCTCTTGATTTACTCAAGGAACTTAAGAATATGCCCATGACGCTGGAACTGTTACAGGTATGCTTTTCCCCCCCTGCAAAAATACTGAAATTGACTATGCTATAAACACAGAAATGCAGAAGCTAACTTTCATTAGTGTGATATTTCAGATTCCTTACAAAGAGAAAATGATTTGTCAGATGTTCATTTCAAACATAAATGGTATAAATGTGTTGATAAGGAAAAATATTTTTGGTTATGATTATTGGATCTTGTTATTAGATTTATGATGCTTATACAAGTAGTCCTCAACTTACGACCACAATTAAGCCTAGAATTTCTGTTGCTATGAGACATTTGTTAAGTAAGTTTTGCCTGATTTTATGACACTTCTTGCAAAGGTTGTTAAGTGAATCACTGCAGCTACGGTATTAATTTAGTAATACAATTGTTAAGTGAATCTGCTTCCCCATTTGCTTGTTACGAGGTCACACAAGGTGATCACATAACTCAGCAACCGTCATAAATATGAGTCAGTTGTCAAGTGTCTGGATTTTGATAACATGAGCATGCTGCAATGGTTGTAAGTGTGAAAAATCATAAGTCACTTTTTTCCAGTGATGTAACTTCAAACAGTTGCTAAATGAATTGTAAGTTGAGTATTACTTGTATCATGTATCCTACGATGAATTGTAAGTTGAGTATTACTTGTATCCTGTATCCTATGATGGTTGAGCTTCAGTGATTGTCTCATATCTTGGAGATGTGTATTTATTTGTAAATTTATATGCCATTTAACTCTCAGTGACTCTGGGCAGTTAAAATAAAATAATATATTAAAAAGTATAAAAAATATTATTCCACAAAATGTAGAAAGCTGATAAAAATATGCATATAAAAAGGACATCTAATTTTTCATAAAATCAGAATATGAGTCTATCTCTCAGAAGACATTTAAAGGAAAGCTACAGTAGTTGCCTCATCAGGTCACTATGAAGAGATCTGTCACTTTGGTGACTGAAATTGCAGATGAAGTGATCAGAGAATTTTTCAAAGGGAGTGAAAGTATAAAATTCACTTAAGACATCTATTTTCTCACTAGTCTGCTATAAATATTCATGTATAATAATGTAAATAATTTAGGTACAGTTATGCAAGCATGGAGAAATCAGTATTCTAAAATGATGTGTGTACATAAAGCTATTAGATCCAGAACACATATGCTATAGCTAACAGAAAAGGAGCAGTTGATTTTTAATTTATGTTATTTTTGTTACACAAGAGCTTGTTTCAGATAGAATAGAATTTAAACAGAACGAATTTGTATAAAGATTGGCAATTGAGTAAAAATTGTTTAACTATGAATGATGGCTGGTTTGTTCAATTATAAAAATTCTAGTACAAGAATTCTTATAATTGAAAATTGAAATACAATTATAGAATTGTATTTATAGAATTGAATTTATAGAAAATATAGAAATCTTATATCATTTATCTATCTATCACCATAATCTTAACTAGAGCTTTAAATAACTATTTACAATATATCAATTTTGATACCAGATTTAAAAACTTCTTATATTTACCACAACCAATAACTATTCCAACATATTTTTGGTAGTGGGGGAATTTAATGGCATATATACTTCATTTTGCAAATACCTGTCATTGATCTTAACTATTTTGATTTTCAGTCTACAAGAATTGGAATGTCTGTGAATGCAATTCGAAAACAAAGTACAGATGAAGAAGTTACATCTCTAGCAAAATCTCTCATTAAATCATGGAAGAAATTGTTAGGTACAGATGCACTAAGCTTTTGCATTTTCTCATTGCTAGATGATTTTTAAATTAATCTAAATATTAGCTCCTTTTCTGGGTCTTGTATATCCGGTTTCTTCTTATGATTTTTGGCTGTGGTGAATGAAACTGTAGCATACCTTAAGAGACATTCCTTCTTGATCATTCTGTATGCTACTGACTACTTAGTTGATCTGAGGAATATATTTTCAGTTGGGGGAGAATGGATATCCTGGAAAATTCTAAAGTAGTTTATTATGTGCATTAGACAATTTAGAATGGTTGGAGCATTGGGAAAAGAGCATTTTGAAATGTACATTCTTTTAAAAAATTACCTTCAAACTTAATGCAGTGAGTCTATAGTGAAAACTTAAAATATAAACCAAGATTTTTACAACAAAGTACTAAAATATAATCTAATGTATTTAGGAAACTGCATAAGAAAGATAACAATCTAATAATTATTAATAATCTAGCATTTTGAAGATGGATCAGTAAATTATAGAAACCTGTTTGAAACTATTCTTACTATAGTAACCTTTCTTTAAACTTAAAAAAAGAACCTTAGATTAAACAGTGCTGAGGAATCTATCTTGCAAAGTTCTCTCAAAAATCTATAGTTTGTCCAGGTTGGTGTGAATGAC
Source organism: Pseudoxyrhopus heterurus (assembly GCA_032468235.1). Taxonomy (NCBI): domain Eukaryota; kingdom Metazoa; phylum Chordata; class Lepidosauria; order Squamata; genus Pseudoxyrhopus; species Pseudoxyrhopus heterurus. The sequence goes on from JANHJO010000035.1 coordinate 64,290, forward strand.
AAGGATCTTAGCTAGTCTATAACCAGAATGATGTAAATTATACACTGTAACATATGGAGATTAGGATGATGTTTATGAGATAATTATTTCCTTTGTAATCCAACTTCTACTTTTTACTTGGATTCTTGATTCCTTAACAATGATAATACATTTTTCTGTCTTCAAGAGTTTTCCTGTGATTAGTCTTTTCTTGGTTTTATTCCCTGTATTTGCCCCATACTTTAAACTACTATGACATCCAAAATTTCATCCAGCTACCATGGAGAGAGGGGTTCATTGAGCTGTTTCAGAGTTGCTACACTGGGAGAGAGAAATGTAACACTTTTACCCACAGATTTATTTCTTACACATCCCTCTTCTAGCTACACTTTGTGAGGAAAATATACTAATTTTCTACCTGTGGAAAAGAGCAGTTTAGAATAGATGTAGTTTCAGAAAATAGCAGCAGGAGTTCTCCTTGCCTTTGAATGTTCTTTATGTTGATAAAATTATTTTCATTTTTTTATTAAGAATTAGAAAAGGTGATTGTGCTTCTCTGATGCTTGTTGGCAGGTCTCAGTTATGCATAGTTAGTGTTATATGTCATCTTGAAATTAGACAAAACTAAACAGTAGTTAAGTAGAATGAAATGGCATAAAGGGCAAAAGAGAAAGAAAAACAGGAAGCGAAGATTTATCTGACCTGTTCTTATAAAGCTAATTGGTTAATTAATCATATATAATTAATTACTTAAATTCATTCATTGCTGTCAGGCATTCCCTAATCTTTTATTTATCTTAGATTGACATCCCCTTATTTCATCAACTGAACTATTATTGGTTTTATGTATTATATATGCATTTTAGATGGACCATCAAATGACAAAGAATCTGAAGACAAGAAAAAAGAATCAGCATCATCCTCACAAAATAGTCCTGAAGCAAGGGAAGAAAGGTACTTCTTATAACCTTTTTGCTTAAATGGTAGAAGACAACTAGCATTAACTCATCCTAATGTTTACAAACTTAAAAGACTACCAACTCAAGGGTAATATTAAAGGACATGATGAAAGAATATATGGAAAAAAGATTACAGAATAGTCTTATACCATGTACAGTACATTTAACACTTGGTTAGATAAAATCCTGTCAGTTTAGATTGGAATATTTAAGTCAGAAATAATCATTATGTACATAGAAGAGACTTCATTCTTGTATTACTTTAATACTTGGGATTGATGAAATATTTATTTTGGCATTTATGAACTTCATTATACAAATGGAAATATATTTAATACTGGAGGTTTTTGTTCATTGATTTACATATTTAAAAGGGTCATTTGATCAGTAAAATCAGTGTCTGGCTGGGTGATAAAGAGGGTCCAAATCATCCCTTGTGGGTCCTGCTGATCCATAGTAAAACAGAACAAAAAAAAAAGCGTTTGTCTGTTTGCCTATTTAGCAGTTCCAGTAGCAATTCAAACAGCAAGAAAGAGGATTCTAACATTTCATCAGACACATATATCTCTTCTTTTCCCCGGGCTCCAAGCACATCTGATTCTGTACGGATGAAATGCAGAGAAATGTTGGCAGCAGCTCTTAAAACAGGGGGTAAGAATTATATTACTATGTTATACTTACTTTTCATTCGACTCCATATTTTCTTTCTACTTTTATTTAATACAAAATGCAAGGCTATTATGAAACCGGCTGTGAGATTATATTAAGTGCATGGTGAAAAACATTTTTTAGAGGATCCTCTATATGTTGCAGTATGTATGCTTATTATTTTTAGTTGCTGTGAATTTGTCATATTTCTTTTTGAGAATGGCCTTAAGTTATTATTCTTAGCTCTGAACTGATAATTGTTGCAATTTTGAATTTATAGTTAAGTGGATCCAATATTACATAAAGAGATGTCTTGTGTCAGTACTGTAGAAAGTCTTTTGCTGATCTAAAGTTAAAAGTTACACCAAAAAAGCAGTGGAGAAGTGAAGTGAAAAATGACCTAGTGGAAAAATAACCTAGTGAAGTGTCTTTGACCAGTTAATATCAGATGGAAGTCTTCACTGTGAAAAGTGTTAGAAAGTTAATTTCTAATTCAAAGGGGGGAGTGAAAAAGAGAACTGAAAGTACTGACTTTCTTTTAGTTGTAGAAATAAATAGCCTAGAGTTTAACAAACTAAGAATCCAAATGAAATACAGTGGAAGCTCAGTTCGTGAACGCCTCCGTTTGAGACCAATTCACATCACGAACAAAAAAGCCAGCCGAGTTTTTAATTGGTTCTTGACTCAAAACTCAGTTGGCAAATAAAAAAATGGCTCAGAAAGTCTCCTTTCCATTTTCTCTTCTGCGCACGCGCAGAATGTCTGCACATGTGCAGTGAGGGTTGCTTCAGAACGTGACCAAATTGATTCATGCCTGCAGTCCGGGAACAGATTGTGGTTGCGAACCGAGGTTTCACTGTATTCAAGATGTTGGTTATTATCATTAAAACCCTAAATATGATATAGGGCCTAAGCTACCTATCTTATTCACTTTCTGCCCATCTGATACAATGTTGCAGAGTGGTATGCTTTGGGTCATCTCAATTAAATGGTATCCTTTTTTAATTTCTGGAATGAAGTGGGATCCATATGCTTCCCACCCTGATGTTCCAGAAGGCCTTGAAAATCTATCTACCCAGGCCTTGGAGTAGGGTGGATGGAACTTCCCTGTTTGTGATGCTTTATGTTTGAATTGTTGTTTGGATTGCCAGCTTATGATTGTTTTACAGTTATTTTTGTACTTCTTTTTTTCTATCTTGGTTTTATGATACTCTAGTTGTGGATAGAATCCACAACAATTATAGTACTGTATAATTTGGAGCACATTTTACTAAACACAATTTTATTTGCATCTAAATATATGTATATAATCAGGTTACAAAAAACTGATTCTCAATTAATTTACTTTTCAGATGATTATATTGCTATTGGTGCTGATGAGGAAGAACTAGGTTCTCAGATTGAAGAAGATATCCTTTCTTATATAATGAAAGTTCTACCTTATTCTATAGTTTAATTCTTAACCTCTTTTAAAATACTTTGTTCTTTAATTTTTTGTGGGCTCCTATAGTTGTCTATATCAGTCTTTATTGTATTCATTAATATACTTACATTTTTATAAATTTTATTATAGTAATTTAGATCAGATAATATTTTAAACATTGTATGGCAGAAAGAGGATTTAAAAAAAAATATGTTTAGAATATTGTATATATTAATGGATTTTGTTAATAACAGGACAAAGTGTGTACATACCTTGAGATAGCTGAGATTATTAAAATATTTTAATATTAAAATATGCCATTAAAATAACATTGCTTTTGTGCATATTTAATTCATGTAATCAAGACAAACTTGATAGTTCGTGGCTAATATAAATTTAGTTAAGTTTCTACATATGTATGCTCTTATTAATTAAAAACAGACAATTACAAAATGTGGTCAAATATTTGTAAAATAAATCAGTTCTGTGTTTTACACATTGTTTCCTTAATTCATGAATACCTATATTTCAGGAGCTAAAAAATACTGACATGAAATATAAAAATAGAGTGCGCAGCAGGATAGCAAATCTTAAAGATACAAAAAATCCTAATTTAAGAAAAAATGTTTTATGTGGAAATATACCTCCTGATAGATTTGCTAAAATGTCAGCAGAGGTAATAAACATTCAGCATATTACAATTTTTATTTTTTTAATCTAAGATACAAGTATGAATCCACATTTAGTTAACATACTAAAGCAACATTTACATATCTCAGTTGAAAATAGTGTCAGAGTCTTCTTGCCTACTTGATTTGTTTAAGCAAAAATCTATGACTTTTTGTGTTTCCAAAATAAAAATACAGTATTATTTGTATTTTGGGGGGGAAATTCTGAATGTATTGTTAAATTATACTATATAATTTAAAAGTATTTAAATTTATAGTTTGCATGTTTTAGCAATATAGAAGGCTATAATTTACTGCTGTCCAGTCTCCATAGAATAGCACAAATGGATGAAACAACATATGCTTTGCATGCAATCATTGGTTCAGTTCCTGGCATCTCCTGATATGGCTTGGAGAAGCTTCTACTTGAAATCTTGAAGACCTACTTTCAGTTGATGTAGATAGTATTATGCCAGAAAGATCACTCCTCTAACTGGGTAAAGTGTCTTAAAGTTAATACTTCAGTTTGAGCTCAACTTCCTGGAAGTGATAGTACAGTTTTCTTGGCAATAATACAGAACCCTTTGCCATTGCCTTCTTTTATTCCATTTTTTGACTTTTCAGAATAGTTTAAAACCCAGATGGTCTTCAGAGTCTTCAGCCCAAGTTAGGCTACTATATCTATGGTAAAAAACAGTCAGAAGATGGCAGCAGAGAGATCAAAAACCTTAAATCTATGATGCCTCCTAACTCGGTTGCCTGTATTGTATATTAAAATAGGATTTTATGACTTCATTGCTTAGTAATGGAAATTCCTGTCCCAATTGCCATTGTAAGACTACCTGTATATATAATCAGATTATGTTGAATCTGTTCACGTCAACCATTTGAAGAATATATTTTTTCCTGAAGGCATCTATGGAGAATAAATCATTTAAAAGTTCTATATAATAACCAAACTATTGTACAATACCTAAGATACATGGTCTCTGTTATATTTTCAGACAGCAGCCAATCAGTATTATCTTTTGATAGCACTTACAGGCTGAGGTACAGGAATGATTTCTAGTCCTCAAACTGAATTTTCAGTAAAATAAATTGTCATTTTGTAAGCCTCCAAAAGGAATCTGATAATCCGATATATAGAATAATCTAATATTAACTAATAAGGCTAATGCATATATCATAAATATTAGTACGTACTATTTTTGCTTTCACAAATTAAAGGGTAAATCTACTGCCTAGTAAATAAAGTGTATGTGTGTGTATTCAAAAAGTGTAAAATTAACATGATTTTTTGTGTGCTCACTATAGGAGATGGCAAGTGATGAGCTGAAAGAAATGAGGAAGAACCTTACCAAAGAAGCTATAAGAGAGCACCAGATGGCTAAAACAGGAGGAACACCGACTGATCTATTTACCTGTGGTAAATGTAAAAAGAAGAACTGTACTTACACCCAGGTATATCAGTTGTATTTAAGCAGCACTCAACATTTGCAATTTTGTGAAATACATTAAATAATATTAAATAATATGCTCACAGCATATTATAAGGAACCAACAAGGCAGGAAAAAGATTCAACTCCCTTAACAGTTCAAAAATACCTTGTTTTATAGATACTCTGGGTTGTGATTTAGACATTTCTACATGCCCATCACAGTATTAGCTTTTGGAGTTAGTAATTTATCTATCTATCTCCATCTACCCACCCATCTTTTTTTTAAATATAATTTTGAAGAAAGCCACAATTTTGTTGGCTGTCTTGGGATACAGTATATTTTTCAAGTAGTTAAAGCATTACGGTAATCTAAATTGATCTCGTCTCAAAATGGCGCATGTTCTTTGATATTTAGCTTTTCTCTCTTCACATCAGATTTAGCACTAAATCTTAACTCCATATTTAACTTGTATTCCCAATTGAATGTTTTCTCCAGATATTCATAACCAAATAAGATATGGAAAACTTTTTGAGAGTAATGACAGGCAAAATGTAGTCTTCTTGGTGTTGCCAGATTTTAAATTCTCTTCTTTTACCACTGGTATCCTGGCTAGAGAATATTGGAGTTAAAAATTCATCTGTCACAGAAGCATACAAGAGAGAATCTTAGCTGTTAAAGAGAAGGATTGTGGGTTTAATATTTCATATGAAAATTATAAATTAATATTTTGGACTAAAGTTGTAATATTGAATTAAAAGTTAGTTTTAGCATACATTACTAAGCAACCAAAAGTTTAACCATGATTAAACAAATTGGGCTTTTATATCTGAGTAAACAATTCAAAATACTGGTTTTGATCATAACAATCCTTAACCTATTTAGGATTAGGTTACCTGAAGGAGTACCTTCTCCTCTATGTACCTACTCAAACCTTAACATTTTCCAGTAAGGCCCTTCTCCAGTTGCCCCACCAAAGAAGGCAAGGTGGGTTTCTACAAGGGACAGAGTTTTTTTCTGAGATGGCACACAGTTATGGAATTCCCTCCCAGTAAGGCTTGCCTGATATCCACATTGGTATCATTTTGACACCAAGTGAAGAGCTTTGCATTTTCCTAGGCTTTAAAATTGACTTTTAATTGTATTTTAATTCATATTGTTTTACATTTTCAATGTTCACCTTGCAGCTGACTAGTGTCTGGTGTTTTCATTTTGCATTTAACTCAATTTTATCATATATGTTTTTATTCAAACTAATGTGTTATATTGTGACTAGAGAGTTTTGGCTTTTGGGTGGTTTAATTATTTTTATCAGTAGATCAGATTGTACTGTTGTAGTACCACAAAATAAGAAAATTATATAACTATAGCCAAGTCAATTGCTATTTTCTGTTTGTTTTGGGTTTTTTTTTTTTTGGTAGGTTCAGACCAGAAGTGCCGATGAACCTATGACAACATTTGTTGTATGCAATGAATGTGGAAACAGATGGAAGGTAAAAATAATTAGCTTTGTTTGTATTTTGTGCAGTAATGGTTCTTTTTTAATGCTAAAGCTTTTGTTTTATTAAGCATTTGTTTCATTGTTCTATATATATTTAACCAGAATAATGAAAATGAAACAGCCTAAAATTAAAAGAGAAAAAGATGGGAATGCAAATATCATAATTTTGTGATCAGATTTTGCCAAATGTTGCATAAATGATAATAGAAAGAGGAAAACTAAAATAGCAAGATTTCTAAAACTTATTATATACAGATCGTATTGTCAGAAGATTTTATCTTTTTCTACTGGAAAAAGTATACTTAACTTGATTACTGGTTTACATTTGCTCTATGAGGAATCTTTTTTAAAAAAAATAGAGGGCAGTATTTCAGAATTTAGACAGCAATATAATGTTTATTTTAATAAATCTATAACAGCAATAAAATAAACTAGTAAATATACAAAGTGGAATTTTTTTCGTAGTTACCATTCTGGGATATGCAGTATCTATTTTTAAAGAGGATTCTGCATGTAAAATTGAATGTAAAACTGATGTCTGCAATCCAAGAAAAGTAGATTTAACGGATTGTCTATGTTTTTGAATTAAGCGCTCAAAATTAAAATGAATGTTGATATAAATCCTGACGTTAAATCAGAATACTCTGGATGTGTCCAAGAAGTAAAATATACACATTTGCATTCATAGAAAACAAATGGAGTGAACCTACGTATATGTGCCTATCTCATAAATATTTATTTTCTTTTTACAGTTCTGCTAGAAGAAGAAATTGTGGGACCAGTTAAAAATAATTTTATAATTAACTTTAAGAACTAGGTAAAGCATCCTATTACTTGCAGAGATGTTTTTGTTTGTTTGCTTCTTTTAAGCAGATAACTCTGAAATTAGATTTTGTTTTTGAGATGACCATCCCTGTAGTTAATAGTCAGAGCCAGGATGCTTAGTTGTATGGTGTAATATTTTTTCCATTTTTATAAGCAACTCTACATTAAACTTTTATCAATGAAATTTGGGTAACTGTTTTTTTCTTAATTTTATAAACAATTTATTGTACTTATTTGCTTTGACATACATGGTTGATTTTTTTTTGTAAAATTCACAATGTCATACTCCATTTGAATCACTTCAGTGTGTTAAAGCGAATAGTTTTTCATTATACTAACAAAATAAACCATATCTAATGTGGATAGGTACGCTCTATAAATCATTTTTGCAATTCATCATGGTATTTCCTGTTCCATAACATACAAAAAGCCTTTTTTGTATTGTCAAAATTCAAATAGTTTTGAAATTTGTATTGATATACCCCTACTATTATACAGCATAAAATATGTGCAGTATTTTTATATTAATGAATTCTAGTCTACCTTTTAATGTATTGATTTGATCTGTTTTGTTTGGTTTCTTGTTTTCCAAACATGACCAAAAACGGTATGTAATTTACCAATCACACAGACATTTGGCAACAAATACATTTTACTGAAAAATAGTCTAGAATGAATCCTAGATCTCAGAGGTCAGAAATAAAACTGTAAATTTTCTCTACAAGTTTTGGTCGTGTATTGTTTCTCAAACTCTGTCTTTAAAACATTTGCTAAAAGTGATTTTGAAAAATAAAAATATTGTTGAAAAAAATTACACAATCTAAATTAATATGGAAGTGCTCTTAATGTACAAGTGTGCACTTACTGCATTTAAACCAGGGATCCCCAACCTCTGATCTGTGGACCAGCACTGGTCCACAGCTTGTCAGAAATTGGGCTGCACAAACAAGCGAAACTCCATCTGAGAGATACAGGCAGCATGTGAAACCACGCGCCCTCCAGTCTGTGGAAAAATCTGTTTCCATGAAACCGATTCCTGGTGCCCAAAAGGTTGGGGACAGCTGATTTAAACAACATATCAAAGATTTGAAAGCCCAACAAAATCAGTCTGCTCTTCCTAACAATTTTTTTGACCAATCAAACTTCTCTTTTCAAAGCAGCAATTGTCTCCAGATTCTGAAGGGCACCAATTTTAGCATGCTGCAATGCACTTCCCGTAGCAGTTTTGGAGAGCTAACATAAAATGATTCAATACAAGCTCAGACTATGCCCCTGATGACAAGGGAATATCAAAACTACAGTTCACATCCTACTACACTATACTTTCTATAAGGATTCATAGACCTAGTTCAGAACATCTCACTTGATAAAATACCCAGGAAACACCCTTTTTTTTTTTACATACAATTGTTATCAAATCAGTACAATATTGTTTCTTTGAATGTAGCTAAATTTTGTTATAATGTCTGCAAAATTAGCCAGACTTTGACTGCCTACTGACAGTTCACCCGTAATTGTAATATCTTATCTTGTCTTCCTTTTTTCTATTATGATTTCTTTTTTCTATTATTATTATTATTATTATTATTATTATTATTATTAATTTCTATTCATTAAACATTAAACTCAATCAACTGAACATTTAAAAATGTATCACAAATATTATTGACTGGTACTGATGGTTGATATGGGATGTTGCCAACATCCTAGGTATCAACCAAGTACCTTCTTAAAAGGTATGTTGTTCTGAGTAGCGCAGTCTTTTGCAGCTCCGCTGGTGCTGCAGCAGGAAACTGCAACTTCTTGATGTATTTTGCAAAATTCTTGGACATGGTACCAAGTGCCCCGATGACAATGGGTATCACTGTTACATGTTTCATCCATTATCGTGTAGTTTCAATGGCCAGATCGCGATATTTCGTGATTTGTTCCAGTTCTTTTTCTTCAACTCTGGCATCTCCTGGTACAGCGATATCAATAAATTGTACACTTTGGTTTTCAACAACTATGATATCTGGTGTGTTGTGTTCCAAATGATGATCTGTATTCGAAAGTCCCGTAAGATCTTCACCTTATTTTCAATTATTATTATTTATAATAATAATAATTATTATTATTATTATCAATCTTCAATTCTATTCACAGACTGGGATTGGTAGAAACTTTAACAGTTCAAGTCCTAACCAAGGACCGTAAGAACTGTTAAGGTACCATATAGGCAGTTCCGAGTAGTATGGTTTTTTGCAAAGTAAGGATCACTTAATAAACACCAGCTTGAAATAATAATAGTTTTCACCCCTCAAGCCCTGTGTTATATTGATTCTGTGACAATAAATTTCACTTTTTGTGATTGTAAATCTGGATCTTAGAAATGCTGTGAGTCAAGGACACTTAAATTTGTTAACACATTCAGAAATGTTTCACTTAGCCCAGTGGTTCCCAACCTTTTTTTGGCCATGCCCCACCTAAGCATCTCTAAAATCCTGATGGCCCCGTGACATATAATCAGGGGTGGGCTTCAAAAATTTCAACCAGTTCTCTTCCCGGTTGCTGGGTGGGTGTGGCCTAGTCGGCTTCCTGCACCACAGTGGAGAGGGGGTATTTTCACCCTTCTCAGGCTCCGGAGGCTTTCCTCGAGCCTCCGGGAGGGTGAAAACAGCCTCCCAGGCTCCGGAGGACCTCTGGAGGCTGGAAATGGCCTGTTTCTGGCCTTCCGGAACTTCCGGGAGGCCCGTTTTTCACCCTCACCAGGCTCCAGAGGCTTTTCTTGAGCCTCTGGGAGGGTGAAAATGGCCTCCCCCAGGTTCAGGAGGAACTTCTGGAAGGCCTGTTTTTCTCTCTCCC